>OU342736.1:33993346-34092656 GCA_910589765.1 Avena atlantica
CGAGGGTGGCGCTCTGGCGCACGCTCGGCATGGTCTGGCCGTGTCTTGTGCGCGTGGTCCAGGGCTTGGCAACGCTCGCGGCTGGGACAGGCAGTGGCGGTGGACGGTGGGCTGCCTCCCAGACATGCTGGCTGGCTTGCTGCTGCTCCTAGCTTGCTGTCCACATTGGGTGACATGGGGTTGCTCGGCTGTTCACCATGAATGGCAATGGCAAGCAACAGGTGCTAGTGTTGGTCTAACCTTCTCTAGATGATCTACTGGATTGTGTGAGAGCTAACTAGGGAACAAGTTAGGCTCAAAACACTGCACACTATAGTGTTTTGGTTTGGTTTGATTTGTGTCTGCAAACTGTTTGATGAAATGGCCGCATGAAATCAAGTTTTGATTTTTGAAATGATTTTTGGTGGGTTTGCTAGATTGGTTCTGGTGAGTCTGCAGTTGCTTGGGTTTTGAAAGTTGAGCTTGTTTGAGTGGGTTTTGAAAAAGTGGGATCTTCCATATGAGGAAGATTCAATTTTGAATTTGTCATTTAAACTATGCATTTGAAAGTTTCTGGATGATCACAAAGTGTGCCTTGATACTTTGTTATGAGTAACATTCAAGGGTGCAAAGATCCAGAGAAGTTTCTGTTAGGTTTTGAAAGTTTGAGACAGCCAAAGTAGCATGGGAGTTAAATTGGTCAAAATGACCATTCACTTAATATATTTGTTTTGACTTATTTGTCTTTAGGAAAAGGTGGGGAATGTTTTAGATGATGTTTATTTCACCTAAGAAACATTTTACAAGCAATTGATCACACAAACAAGGTGGTTTTAAAGAAATTCAAAATCCATGCATACACATATGCATGCATTCATGAATTGATTTAGAAAAGTTTTTTTGTAAACCTAAACTTTAGGATGAGTGTTTTGATGATCTAAGTTTGATATTTTTGGGATGTTACAAACCTTCCCCCTTAAACAAAATCTCGTCCCGAGATTTGAAAAAGGACGAAAGATTACCTAGGATTTGAAGAGATCTGGAAACTCCGTCCTGATGTGATCTTCGCGTTCCCAGGTAGCTTCCTCTTCTGTGTGGTTGCTCCACTGAATCTTGAGAAACTTGATGCTTCGGGTTCTGGTAGTTCAAAAGGCTTCTTCCAATATACGGATGGGTACTTCGGGATAGGTCAGGTCATCATTGATCTCTATGGTCCTATGATCGATATTCTTGAACACTTCGGTCTTCTCGGGGACTTCGAGACATTTGCGAAGTAACGAGATATGGAACACATTGTGCACAGCTGACATCTCTTCTGGTAGCTCCAGTTGATACGATACTTCTCCTCGACGGTTCAGAATTTTGAAAGGTCCGATATCCTGGGGGCTAACTTTCCTTTGAGTTGGAAACGCTGCATTCCCTTCAATGGCGACACTTTCAGATAAACAAAAATCTCCATGTTGAAGGCGAGGTCTCGACGTCTCTTGTCGGCGTAACTCTTCTGTCGGGATTGGGCTGTCTTGAGGTGCTCGTGAATCTTGTGAACCTACTCTCCTGCTTCTCGTAGGATGTCGGGTCCAAAAATTTGACTCTCACCTACTTCCGACCAGTTCAAAGGGGTGCGGCACTTCCTTCCGTACATGAATTCAAATGGGCCATTTGCAAACTGGCTTGGTAACTATTGTTGTAGGAAAATTCTGCAAACGGCAGACAGTCTTCCCGCTTGGATCCATATTCTAGCACACATGCTCTAAGCATATCTTCGAGTATTTGGTTTACTCGCTCCGTTTGTCCATCGGTCTGAGGGTGATACGCGGTACTGAAATCTAGGCGGGTTCCTAAACCTTCTTGGACCTTCTTCCAGAATCTCGAGGTAAACTGAGTTCCTCGATCCGATACGATATTCTTGGGGACTCCGTGCAAACTAACGATCCTAGCGATGTACAACTCTGCTAGCTTCGAACTCTGATAGGTAGTTTTGACGGTCAAGAATGGGCTACTTTGGACAATCTGTCCACTATGACCCAAATAGAGTCATTTCCCCTACTAGAAGTAGGTAGTCCAGTGATAAAGTCCATTCCTACAGAATCCCATTTCCATTCCGGAATTTGCAAAGGTTGCAACAATCCAGCGGGTCTTTGATGTCCTACCTTGACTCGCTGACATATATCACACTTGGCGATATAGCTTCCGATTTCTCTCTTCATCTTATGCCACCAAAATTGCTCTTTCAAATCTTGATACATCTTAGTTCCTCCGGGATGGATAGAATAAAGAGTATCATGATCCTCCTTCAAGATAACTTCTTTTAACTCAGAATCTGCTGGTACACAAAGGCGTCCTTTGTACCACAAAACTCCTTCTTCGTCCTCGGTGAATCCGGGTACTTTGCCTGTACCGATACGACGCTTGATTCCGTCGATACTAGTATTTCCTTTTTGCGCCTCCTTAATCTGACTGATCAAAGTGGGCTGAAGTTCTATGCTAGCCAAAAATCCTTCACTTACTAATTCTATTCGAAAATCTTCCATCTCTTTGTGCAAACTTGGTTGCTCCTTCAAAATCATGGAGTTCAAGCGGCACGGCAATATGCTAAGGGCATCGGCTACTACGTTGGCTTTTCCAGGGTGATAGTGAATGTCCAGGTCGTAATCCTTGATTAGCTCAATCCATCTTCTCTGCCTCATATTCAGCTCCTTCTGAGTGAATATATACTTTAGGCTCTTGTGATCCGAATAAATCTCACAACGGTTTCCCATAAGGTAATGTATCCAGGTCTTTAGGGCTAGAACTACGGCTGCGAGTTCGAGGTCATGGGTTGGGTAATTTTGTTCATGTTGCTTCAATTGTCGCGATAGATAGGATATAACTTTGCCTTCTTGCATTAGCACACATCCGAGACCAATCTTGGATGCATCACAATACACATCGAAGGGCTTCGTGATATCCGGCATGATCAAGATTGGGGCTGAAATCAATCTCCTTTTGAGTTCTTGAAAACTCGCTTCACACTTGTCTGTCCATTCAAACTTCTTGTCCTTCTTCAGCAATTGGGTCATGGGTCAGGCGATACTAGAGAATCCTTCTACGAATTTGCGGTAATATCCCGCCAATCCGAGAAAAGCACGAACTTGGGTTTGAGTGGTTGGAGCTTGCCAATCTTCCACATCTTTCACTTTGGCAGGGTCAACGGCAATTCCTCCGGCTGATACAATGTGACCGAGAAATCCTACTTCCTGTAACCAGAATTCACATTTGCTAAATTTTGCATACAGCTGATGCTCTCTAAGGGTTCCAAGAATGGTCCTTAGGTGTAGCTCATGTTCTTCTTCCGATTTGGAATAAATCAGAATGTCATCGATGAAAACAACGACAAACTTATCCAGGAAGTCCATAAAAATCTTATTCATGAGGTTCATGAAATAAGCGGGGGCATTGGTTAATCCAAAAGACATGACTGTATACTCATATAATCCATATCTGGTGGTAAAGGCAGTCTTTGGAATATCCTCTGCACGAATTTTGAGTTGATGATAGCCAGTTCTAAGATCAATCTTAGAAAACACCTGGGCACCGGTCAACGGATCAAACAAATCTTCTATCTTAGGCAAGGGGTACTTGTTCTTGATGGTGACATCATTCAACTTTCGATAATCCGTACACAGACGGTTACCTCCATCCTTCTTGTCCACAAACAAGACAGGTGACCTCCATGGGGACGCACTTGGTTGAATCAATCCGATTTCTAACATGGAATCCAACTGCTTCTTCAGTTCTTCTAGTTCAGATGGGTTCATACTATAGGGTCTCTGGGCTATAGGTCCTGTTCCGGGGATTAGTTCGATGATAAACTCGATATCCCTATCTGGGGGCATACCGGGCAAAACATCTGGAAATACATCGGGGTATTCACAGACTATCCGAACTTGGTCAATGGTAGGTTGGGCTAGACTCTTGTTACACTTGAATTGGCGAGGTAAAGTTTCAGATATATGCTCGACTGATACTCCGGCGGTACTGGTCATGGTAATGGCTTTCTTGGCGCAGTCAATCATTCCTTTATATTTGGACATCCAATCCATTCCTAGTACTACTTCCAAACCTTTAGTTCCGAGTACTATTAGGTTAGCATAAAAATCTATGCCACGGATTCGGATAGGGACGGCTTTGCAAATTTTCCTAGCCTTGGTGGTTGATCCGGGAATTTGTATAATCATCACATGCTTCGGTTTGGTTGGTTGAATTTTACTAGTGCAGGCAAATTCTTCGGTGACAAATGAATGCGATGCACCAGAATCAAACAACACTCTTGCAAGTACTGAATTAACAGAAAACATACCGAGCACGACGTCTGGTGCTTCCTGAGCTTCTTCAGCATGCATGAGAAAAAGACGGCCATTGCGGTTGAGTGAATTTCCTGGGGCAAATCTTCTCCCTGGCTGGACACGACGCTGCTGCTGAGCTGGGACATTGGTATTAGGGGTTGTAGCGTTCTTCTTGTTGGGGCACTCGTTGGAATAGTGGCCTTTATTTCCACAGTCATAACAGGTCACTTGTGACTTGTCCTTGGCTGCGACAGGCACAGCATTGCTTCCAGTCCTCGGGGCAGTATTGGGATTGGCGGTAGCATTGTTGGTGTTGAACTTGGGCGGGGCACGGGTGAAATTGCTAGAATTGCCGGGGTTGTTGTGATTTCCTCCGGGTCTAGGGTTTCCACGGTTGGGATAGGTCGGACAGGTCATAGGGGGTCTGTTGGTTCTTGGGGCAAATCCTGGAGATGGGTTGGGGCGATACTTTGGGGTCTGATGGGTTCCTGGTTGATGCATCATGCGACGCTTGCGGTTCTCATTGGCCTGGTTGATCTTTCCTTCCATCTGGATAGCAGAGTCGACAAGGGCTTCAATTTCAGCAAAGGGGATATTGACTAACACTGTCTGCATCTCGTCATGCAGACCATTCAGGAATCTTTCCTTCTTCTTGGCTTCGGTGTCTATCTCGTCCGGGGCATACCTAGCTAATGACAAAAATTTGTCACGGTATTCTACTACAGTCATCCTTCCTTGTTTCAACTCTCTGAACTCGTCTCTCATTCTCTTTATCAAACCTGGCGGCACATGGGTTCTACTAAACTTGACCTTGAATTCCTCCCAGGTCATCATTTGGCCTCCGGTCATTGCACGAACACTGTTCCACCATGCCCTGGCATCTCCGGCTAGATAATGGGTGGCGAACAAGACTTTCTCGTTGGCTTCTACTCCGGCTACTTCTAAGTTATTTTCCATGGTTTGCAGCCAATCATCAGCGTCTAGGGGTTCTTCCGACTTGGTGAAAATGGGTGGGTTGGTATTCTGGAAATTCTTGAGCTTAGATCCGTGGTTGTCCTGATTTCCATGGACTTGGTTGTTGTGGGCTAGCTGGGCTATCTGTTGCAGAGTGGCTAGGTTGGCTTGACGTTCCGCTCTTTCAGCTTCGCGGTCAGAAGTCAACATTTGCAGGATCTGCAACATCGGGTCCGGGGCTGAACCACTTCCTCCACGTGGCATCTGAAGCTTGATATAGATCATGAGAAAAGAGGGAAATTTCTAAGGTTTTGGGTCTTTGAAAAGTTTTTAGAGTTTGACTCAAGTTTTCTAGCAACTTGCTTTTTCATTCATTCACTCATAGCACACAGTACAACACACACCACAACAAAGAAAAACAGATGGTTTTAAGAACCATTCTGGGAACTACGATATAGTGGGACCAACTACTACTCACTACGCTAGTGCTCAGTGCTACTACTGCTCGGAGTCTGTGGCTTCATCATCTTCCGCATCATCGATGAAGGAGAAATCATCCTCATCGGTGAAGAAGTCCATGGCCTGATCCTCCAGAAAATGATCGTCATCGCTGAGATAGGAGTAAGGGTCTCCACGAAGATCTTCTCTGGCATTCTCCCTTTCCTCTAACTGCATGTCTCTCTCATGGATGGTCTCTTCCAGAGATGAGATACGATGGCGAAGACGGGCAATAATGCGCTCCTTCTTGTCGAGCTGACGGCGGCGAGACTTGCGATCCTTTGCTAGCATGGCGATGGTCTGATCCTTCGTCTTGATGATGGCAGACTTGTGGTTGCAATAGTCACGACAGTTGTCCAGTTCCTGCTGATGATCATACATCATGAAGCTAAGGTGGTCCAATTGAGTCTTCAGCTCGGGGTGGTATGGGGCTTCCAGTGGTTGACCATTTGCATCACGTCTTGGGCAAAACTCAAAGCGAGTACCCTTGATCTGATTGATGCTCTGCCCACACAGACGGGAAAGAGCTTCCTGCATTGCTCTGGCAAGTCCATCGAGCCAGTTGTTTTCCCTCAAGGTAAACTGAATTCCCTCCGCAGTGGGAGGTTCAATCTTTCCTCGGAGACTTGCAACAATTAGCCACTGCAGATCTTCTCCCCCTTGATCATTGAGCTGAGCTCCAAAGAACTCGGGATGCGGGCGTTCCAGAAGTTCCGAAAGCTGATCCAGATCCCTCTCAAAGATAAGGTCTCCTCCATTTCTGAGTTGATAAAACTTGCTGTACTTCACGTCCAACTATAAAAATAGAGGATGAGTAGATTAGCAAAGTGATCAAGTGTGTCAAAATTTTATCTATTTTGCAAGAGTTTTTTGAGGAACATGAAGTTTTATTAAAGAATTAAAGAGGTCAGAATGAGAATAAGTTTTCGTAAATAGTTTTGTTCTTGAGTTTTGAAACTAAGTTTTTGGGTTCAGCGTCCAGTCTAACTAGGGTCTCCTATGGTCAGGATGGCTCTGATACCAACTTGTCAACACCCGGATTTTTCAATCCTAGATGCCTGTTATGCCATACATCGCAATCCCAGGATTACCATTTTTGCGAGACATAACAGAATTGGATACCATAGTACTTCATCCATTACAACGATACATAAGTTCTTACACAAATAGGGATCTCATGATCCAGTCCTTAATACAACATCAAGCAGCGGAATACGTAATAATAACGGTAGCGTAGGCGAGGCTCCAGCTTCGGGGTCACAGGCAATGCTGACGATGGGAGATGATCCTAATTATCGTAACCTTCCTGGGGTCCATCCTCCAGGTACTCATCTTCATAGTCTGGCCATGGGAATAGCCAGGGACAAAGCCATGAGTACTCTTTAAGTACTCGCAAACTAATACTAACAAGTAAAGGGGGTTTTTGAATAATAGGACACTAGGCTCTAGGGTTGTTTTGCAAAAGCCAGATTTATCTCTACTAAGTTCCAAAGCTGGTCATAATTTTATAACTCCTAAGTGGGATCTTGTATTTCCGGTCACAACTCTGTTGTGGTCAAGTCAAAGTCTCAAGTCGTTTCACAAGTCATTTTGAAAAGTCTGACGGGGGAACAGTATGGCCACTCCAACTGTCCATAACCGCGGACGCGGCTATTCGAATAGTTTGACACTCTGCAGAGATTGTACACTTTCACCACAACATTCGATACATCCGTCAGGAACAAATCCTGAATTCACCATACTCAGTATGCGGATAATCAATCCTAACCTTTCAATTACACTCCCTAGTATAAGCACCTCTCCTGTGAGTTTGGCCTCCCAACCATGACCACTGTCATCTTGGGTACTGCACAGGTGGACAATTTTCACAAGGTAGCCTCAGCTCAGACCTTAGCCATGAGGGAACTAATACTAAGGTATATAAGTTTGCAGTCAAGCCCTACCCAATATTCGGGTATTGTGGTTGTACGATAAAATTGGAATGGTATCGCATCCAGACAACCATCAGTTTTATAAAGGGCTAAGGCTCATGCCTCAACATTTCTATCACCAGAATCATCAAGTGTTTGGAAACACATGTCCAAAACATTTCAATAGAATGATCCATCATTCCAAGGTTTTCGTAACCATTTTTCCACCAAGTATTCCCATCTAAAGTTGATCAAGTTTTAAGCTTAGCACTAGCATCTACAGGTGGGGGTAGTACTAATGGGGGGGGTGATAACTAGTGGAGTTTCAACTAAGTCCAACCTTATATCTTAGGCTGATATCAAGGTTTCTTGCTTAGGCCAAATTTCATGCTCTTTATGCAACCTTCAGCACAACTGTCTAGTATCTACCAAACTCTTAGGTAGCCTCTAAGTAAGCTTTGATAAAGAAATAAAGTAAGAAGCTTGCCATAAAACTAGGATTGGTTTAGCAAGTGGGTATGGTCACATACGCTTAAGGCATATAGTAATCATATCACAAGCATGGGTTTGTGGCAACAATAGGGTATCTTGCAAGTGTTAGCTTGCACATTCACTAGTAGTATTAGGCTTGCATAGGTCAACTTGATTAGTAGGGCTTGCAATCAATGTCAATATAAGCTTGCCTTGTGCAGAGCAGTGGTTGAAGTTCTCCTCGGCTTCCTCTTCGTACTATCCTCCTTCCTCCTCGTATCCTTGGTCGGTACTAGCGTCTACGAATAAATACGAGGTACACAATCACCAAACAATACTTAACTACTTGCAATCATCACACACAAGGGTCCTATAGATGATCTAGTATCATCTCTAACATTACAAGGTTAAGGATTGGTTTAAAACCTTTTTATTTTAGAAAAGTAATTTCTACTCATTGAAAAACTACTTAAGATTTAATATTCTCCAAACTAAACATGGGATCATGTTGACACATGTCATCACCACATATTGTAGTCCATGGGAATGTGATTTAAGTGGTGTCACAATTTAATAAGGTTTTACCCTTTTAAATTAATTAATTAAAGTGGCTAGAAATGCTTATGAAGCATTCTTTTATTGTTTGAACAATATTTCTGCAAGTAACCTATATATATTTTTATATATTCTGAAAGGTATGGTTGAATGTGATTTTTGAGAGTTAGAATCAACTCAAAAGCATTTATGGTTTAAATTTGAAAAATGTTTGAATGCAGAAAAGCTTCTGCCTTGTTATTTTTGCTATGGGTGATCTACAGATCCAAATGACTTGAATCCAACGGGCTTGGATTAAGCATTCACAGACCTTTCCAACAAAATTGGTTTCATCTAATTTGGTGCACTGAATCGATCTGGGTTGATTTTTGAAGTTGGGTACAGAAGTGTGTTTGAAATTAAAAGAAAAGGTTTAATTTGAATTGCTGGGCTGCGCGGGAAATTCTAACGGGCCGGCCTGCTAAGCGCAGTGCTCCCGCGGGCTGCTTAAGTGGGTGTCCCCACTCGTCAGTGACACGGGGCTGGGCGAAGCGGTATGGGGCAACGTGGTTCGTTCGATCTAGTTCTAATCCAACGACTGAGGGTCATCGACGACGCGAGACAGCTCCGGCGAGAACGAAACCTAGCGCGGCCAGTGAGGGGTGCTGGGGGCTCACCGGGGTACTGGCGAGGGTCGGCGAGGCGGGCGAACGACGAAGTCGACGACGGCGAACCTCCTGGTACCGGTGGCTTCTCCTGGGGCGGCTCCAATCGCTGGCTCCTTTCTTCTCCGGCAGCGGCCGGCTCCAGTGAAATTCCGGCGAGGTTGTGCTCGCCTTGCTCTGAGAATGGTGTGGCACGATCAGTGAGGAGAGGGGAGTGAGATGGTGTGAAGAAATCGTGCGGGGGTGGCCTCTATTTATAGTCGAGCGAGGGGACCGTCGGGGCGCAAGGTGAGCTCGTCGGAGGCGACGTTACAGGCAGCTAATGGCATGGGCAAGGGTAGGGGACGGTGCTGTGTCTCCTGGCGATGCTCAACGGCATGGTCGCGAGGCATGGGGCGGTGTGGTTTGGTGTGGAACGGGCGGTGCTCTGCGCGGCAGAGGCGGCGTCTTCGATGGCGGGCGGTGGCTGTATGGCGCGGGGCGGTAAACGGGGATGTCTGGCGGTCTCCTGGGTCGGTGGTGATCGTGTGTGCGCGCGGTGAGGGCGGCGCGCGGTCTGTGGATGATGGTCGAGGGTGGCGCTCTGGCACACGCTCGGCATGGTCTGGGCGTGTCTTGTGCGCGTGGTCCAGGGCTTGGCAACGCTCGCGGCTGGGACAGGCAGTGGCGGTGGACGGTGGGCTGCCTCCCAGACATGCTGGCTAGGCTTGCTGCTGCTCCTAGCTTGCTGTCCACATTGGGGTGACATGGGGTTGCTCGGCTGTTCACCATTAATGGCAATGGCAAGCTCACAGGGGTGCTAGTGTTGGTCTAACCTTTCTAGATGATCTACTGGATTGTGTGAGAGCTAACTAGGGAACAAGTTAGGCTCAAAACACTGCACACTATAGTGTTTGTGGTTTGGTTTGATTTGTGTCTGCAACCTGTTTGATGAAATGGCCGCATGAAATCAAGTTCTGAATTTTGAAATAATTTTTGGTGGGTTTGCTAGATTGGTTCTGGTGAGTCTGCAGTTGCTTGGGTTTTGAAAGTTGAGCTTGTTTGAGTGGGTTTTGAAAAAGTGGGATCTTCCCATATGAGGAAGATTCAATTTTGAATTGTCATTTAAAATATGCATTTGAAAGTTTCTGGATGATCACAAAGTGGGCCTTGATACTTTGTTATGAGTACATTCAAGGGGTGCAAAGATCCAGAGAAGTTTCTGTTAGGTTTTGAAAGTTTGAGACAGCCAAAGTAGGCATGTGAGTTAAATTGGTCAAAATGACCATTCACTTAATATATTTGTTTTGACTTATTTGTCTTTAGGATAAGTGTGGGGAATGTTTTAGATGATGTTTATTTCACCTAAGAAACACTTTACAAGCAATGGATCACACAAACAAGGTGGTTTTTAAAGAAATTCAAAATCCATGCATACACATATACATGCATTCATGAATTGATTTAGAAAAGTTTTTGTTAACCCTAAACGTTAGGATTAGTGTTTTGATGATCTAAGTTTGATATTTTTGAGATGTTACAGAGGGCCCCACCATCTGCCTGACGCCCGCCTGCATCACCTGCTCCACCTGACGCCCGGCTGCAACACCTGCTCCACCCGACGACTTCTGCCTGACGCCCGTCTGTGTTTACGTCGGATCTGACAGTTCGTTTTTTTTACGGTCCCCGTTTGGATCTGAGAGTATAAAAAAAGAGATATGTCTTCCGCATCGGGCTATGTTGCGATTCCTCGCTGTCCGGTGATATTCGATGGCGCGAATTATCCTGATTGCGCTGCCTTCATGCGCGTTCACATGCGCGGTCTCCGTCTTTGGGGTGTGCTCTCCGGCGAGGTCTCCTGTCCGCCGTGTCCCCCTGCTCATGTGGCTCCTCTTCCGCCGACGCCAATTGTTCTTGGTGCTGATGCTTCTCAGGAGGCCAAGGATGCTGCTCAGAGTGCTGATGATAGTGTTGTTGCTGCTTATGACCTGAAGTTCAAGCAATACTCTGCTGATCTCGAGACCTATCGCCACGATCTGACTGTCTACACTCAGTGGGTCGATGAGGATGCTCGTGCTGCTGCTGTTCTCACCTCCAGTGTTCTGCCCCAGTATGCTGCTGAGTTCATGAGTCTCCCTACTGTTGCCGCTCAGTGGGCACATCTTTGTCAGCGCTATCAGCCATTTGGGGATGCTCTTTACCTGTCCGTGGTTCGCCAGGAGCATGCTCTTCAGCAGGATTATTCCACTATTGATGAGTTCTATACTCAGAGTGCTGCTATCTGGCGTCAGCTTGATTCTCTCCGTACTGCTGTTTGTGCACATGCTCGTGCTGCCAGATTGTGCGCTCGGATTTGGAGTTTCACCGCATCTATGAGTTTCTATCTCGGCTTCGCTAGGAGTTTGAGCCCCGGTGTGCTCAGCTGAATTCTCGTGGTCGTGTTCCGCTCTCTGAGGTGTTGTCTGAGCTTCGGGCTGAGGAGACCCGTCTCCGTGGTGCTTGTCTTCTTGCGGTTCCGCCTGTGCTTGCTACTCGTGGTGCTCCTTTGCCATCTGCTCTCTCGAGTCAGCCGCGGTCCCCTGTGCCGCCGCCGCTGATACTACCCACTCCTCCAGGTCAGGGACAGGCTCAGCTTCAGCACCAGCAGCCTCAGGGTCAGAGTCAGCACCAGCAGGCTCGTGGTCAGGGTCGCTGTGGTTCTCTTCGTCACTTCTCTTACTGCAACAGGGATGGCCACACTTGGGCCACCTGTTATACACGGGACCCCAGTTTACGTCAGCAGCACCAAGCTCGTGGGCAGTCGGCTTCTTTCGGGTCTTCAGTAGTTGCTCTCTCTGATCAGGACATTATCAGGAGTCTTCGCGGTCTGCTTGCTGCTACAGGCTCTTCTTCGACGGGCACTGCTGGTTCTGTGACTGACTCTTCAGGCACTGTGCGACCACCACCTTCTACACAGTCAGGTACGTCTCCGTGGTATCTGGATTCTGGAGCTTCCTTTCATATGACCTCTGAGTCTTCTTTTCTGTCTGCTCTTCGTTCTCTCCCTTCTCCTGTCCGTGTTCTTACAGCCGATGGTACCTCTCTTCCTGCTTCTAGTCGGGGCACCCTTTATACTTCTTCCTTTTTTGTTCCTGATATTTCTCATGTCCCTCTTCTTAAGATGAATTTGTTCTCTGCTAGCCAGCTTACTGACTCTGGTTGCCGCGTCATTCTTGATGTTGATTCTTGTGTTGTCCAGGACCGTCGCACACAGGCCCTGGTTGGAGCTGGCCCTCGCAGCCGTGACTCTTCAAGCCTTTGGGAGTTAGACTGGCTTTGTGTTCCTTCCGCTGCCATTTCATCTGCCAGTTCTTCTCCGGTTGTCGCCTCTACTACCAGCTCCTTTCAGAAGTGGCATCATCATCTTGGTCACCTCTGTGACTCTCGCCTGTCGTCATTAGTTCATCGTGGTCTTCTAGGGTCTGTCTTAGGAGATGGGTCTTTGCATTGTCAGTGCTATAGGTTGGGTAAACAGATTCAGCTTCCCTATCCTACTAGCGCGTCTGTATCTCAGCGACCTTTTGATTTAGTTCATTCCGATGTTTGGGGTCCGGCTCCTTTTGCCTCGAAATGGGGCCATCGCTACTATATTTTATTTATCGATGGTTTTTGTCGGTACACTTGGTTGTATTTTATGCGCTCTCGCAGTGAAGTGCTTTCCATATATCAGCGTTTTGCGGCCATGGTCCGTACTCAATATTCTACCCCCATCCGTAGATTTCTGCATATTTGCCTTATACATGTACTATATATTGTGGCCTTTGGCCTCCAGAGGAATATAACTTGTCTATTCCTAACAGAAATAATCAAATCTATAACTGCAGAAACAACAGAAGAGAAGCTTGCAGGTATGCGCATTATGTACCTGAGGTTTAACTTCCACAATGTGCTGACCCCTCTTCACGACGACTCGCTCGTTCGCAAGCACCGTTTCAAGATGATCAAGAAGTGCTTTACCCTGGCATGAACCGATATCATGATCTGCCTCTCGGTAATGCCAAACTAGCGCGCTTTCCTTGTACTCTATAGATGACCCATCCGTCCTCTCCATGTAAAGTTTCATCACAGGTTCAGCGGTCAGCTTCCAGTCGAAATCTCCTACCAGCCTACGGGTCTCCCATGGGGCGTCCCTGCTCAACCTGCAGCACTAGAGTTTATGGACATCATGCATGATCTCAAATCATGAATATGAATGCATTCTGTCAAATGAAATTAAGAACACTAGGACAATAGGCACACCAAAAAATTGTAGACAAACATGCAAACACATAAAACTTTGCCCAACAGCACTGAGGCATGCCTAATATTTTCGTTCATGAACATCTCAAACTAACGGTGTAAAATGCTTCGGGCTGGCACCTTGCACTGCACAACTCCAGCACAAGGTGTACCCGAACAAAACCTACTTACCTGACCTACTCCCAAATGGTTTTTAAGAAGACTAAAACTGTAGCTAGGTATTGCATGATGTGGCAGAGTTAGGATTTTCAAATTGGGAATATGGAATGATAATTTTTTTCCAGGCCTAACAGGCTGAGTCAGGATATTCAAATAACATTTAAATTAAACTTTATAACAACATCAATGGAAATTGGAAAATATTCTTATTACCAGCAATTAACAATAAAAATTTCTTCTGAAAGGAATGCGGTAGCAGAAGCCCCTATAGAGATTTTGATTTTAAATAAAAATAATCCATATCTAGGCCCGTGATGACTTGAATCTAGGTGGCTAGGTTGTATATTAAAAACCACAAAAACTCTCTTTTTACCAAAAAAAGGAAGGAACACAAAAGTAACTAAAAGTTAGCACGACAAGAATCACTCAGAGTGTCACTACCCTACCAAGTCTCAATCACGTCATATGTTAAAAAAAAGTAGTACCAGGACATTCCAATAGGCTGCTAATTTCCTCTATTGTTATACATGTAAAATAACAGAAAATGAGTGGAATTTATGGCTGCACTTATGCAAACAGCTAATGACAATTAATCTTTCCAATGGACAAGATGTATTTTTTCTACTCCCTCCGTCCTGGTTTAAAGTACACAATTTGCAAACCACGCAATCCCAAATATTTAGACATAAAAGTATTTAATCTCTGTAATTACTCCTTTGTGAAATGAACAAACTGCTTGGATGCACATGTGTGAACAAATGTGAACGCTTTGCTGGCTGCTCTTTTCCTCACGTATGTTCTTCTCCACACTATAAAATGGACCAATCAGAGGACACCTAGGCCCAGAAATTGCAAATTGTATCCTTTAAACCGGGACGGAGGGAATAGAAACTCACGTCTAGGGAGACTTCTCGGGCGAAGTCCATGTATGGAGACCTCATGAATGGGCATACTAGGTTCCTTCGCAAATACTTATGGAAGTAAAAAGTCCCATAAAGATTGAAGTTTAATGTGGTACTTCAATATAAAAGTTTTACTTACAAAGGATACCATGTGTAAAATAAATTGACATGCATGTAAGAAATGCTGCTTTTGAAATTCAGATGAAACAACTGAGCATTTATTTTATAAATGTCAGTTTGCTAGTATTATGTGCCATATTGTGTACTATATGGATTACGATATAGCTCCGCCTACCAATATAAGAAATATGTTTGGAAATTGATTGAGTGTGATTAAGAAGAAAACTAAGGCTAGAATAGTATGGTGTACCCTCCTTGTAAATATTTTGTGAAAACTGCAATATATATGCATCTATCTATGGACATTATACCAAAAATATTTTGCAAAAACTATTGGGTATCCGTTGAATATACATATACCGATGAATAGTGCTACCACTGCCCCTTTATGCATGCAATAACACAGCGACTAGTGCTCCTGCTCTAACACCTACTGGAACTAGCATGCCAGTGGTAGCCAGCGCATAGGCAGCTAGCTTATAGTACGCACAAAAAACCTTAAAGTGGCAAGGACACTATTAGAAACAACCCAGTATAATGTTGTTTATTCGTAACAAACACTACACCTCTATATATGATTTAGGTTCAATGGTCCATACCAGTACTTGTCATCATGTAGTGTAAGGCTCCTAAGTTGGTTTTTGAAGCAAGAATGATTATTAGAGGCTAATCTCAGAGGTATATGCCCTAGCTTAGTACACAGCTTGAAATGTTTTCTTAATAATGTGATGGTTCTAAAATCATTGCATAGTACACATATTTTGTAAGATTTGATCTAAATCGAAATTAGGCAGTGTCTACAAAAGTCCAATACAAAGCAACCAACTAGTAGTAGTACGTATAGATCTTCAAGGATAAGTAGTGTGTAGGGATGTGACCTAGTGAGGCAACCATGCTCCGCAGCAATTCCCAGTTTCTCACATGGTGCAAACCACTTGCTCAATTGATCCTTCCCCCGACCACTGACAATAAAAACCCTGTTTTTGGGATCTTCACACAGACGATTCAAGACAGAAATGACCTGACTGTTGGGTGCCTTTTCCTCAAGTGAGCTCCTCTGTGGCATCACGGTTCCGTCATAGTCGAGGAGAATTAGCCGATTCTCGGTCTTGGTGAAGGAAGGCAGGATGTGGTCGAGAGAGAGCCGGCAGAAATCTGGGCTAAGTGCAACCACCTTGAAGCTCATCCCAAACCCGATCCCCCAAGGTCGCCACGAGAAATGATCCTTGCAAGCACGCTGCAGGTCGTTGTCGAAGGACTTGGCCCAGTAAGCCACATCATGGGTACTGACATACCTGTAGTGCTTCTCATGTAGCAGCCTCTGCTCCACCTCAGACATGGTCAGTGCCGCTTTCATGGCCTCCCCAACAGACTGCACGCACCATGGATTGACCCGGATCGCACCACTCAGCGACGGGGAGCACCCAACGAACTCCGACAGAACGATGGCGCTTGTAGGAGGATCGAGGGCGGTGTTCTCCTGCCGGCACACCGTGTAGATGTACGGTATCCTGTTGAAGCCGTCCCGGACGACGCACACCACGCAGCACTCGGCGGCCGCGTAGTACGCCGCCTTCTCATGCACCGACAACGGCCGGGTGATCATTACGATTGGGGTGTACCCAGGCGGCCTGCCGAACTGCTCATTCACCCGGGCGCTGATTGCTCCGGCCTCTTCCTCTGCCGCCTCGATATCGCGCCCCTCGCTGCGCGCCGGGTTGACGATCTGCACCAGCACGGCGCGGCCACGGAGCTCGGGATATTTCAGCAGCAGCTGCTCCATCCCGAGGAACTTGAGCCCGATTCCTTTGAAGAGGTCGGCGTCATCTACGCCCACCATCAGCCGCCGCCCCTTGTACGCCTCGGCGACCTGGCGTACTATCTGGTCCGTCTCGGGCGCCGACACCACCGACCTCAGCTGCGCCACGTCGATCCCGACGGGCAGTATCTTGACCCTTACGGTGCGGCCGTAGTACTCGATAACCATGCACCCGCCCTTGGACTGGTGTTCCAGGCCCAGCAGCAGCGAGCACGCGTCCATGAACTGGCGCGCGTAATGGAAGGTGTGGAAGCCGACAAGGTCGGCGTTGAGGAGGGCCCGGAGGAGGTCCTCCCGGACGGGGATGGTGCGGAAGATCTCCAGGGATGGGAACGGCGAGTGGAGGAAGAAGCCGACCTTGGCGCGCGGGACGCGCCTGCGGAGCAAGCTGAGGAGGGCCAGGAGGTGGTAGTCCTGGATCCACACCAAGTCCTCCTCCGGGTTCAGCACCTCGCTAAGGCGCTCGAGGAACTTCATGTTGGCGGAGAGGAATGAGCTGTAGAGCGCGCGGTTGAAGAGAACGCCGCCGAGCGTCGAGGTCGTAAGCGGGAGCAGGTAGTGGAGGAGTGGCCACATGTAGTGCTTGCAGAAGTCGTGGTAGAACGTGCGGTGGAGCTCGGCGGGGAGGAACACGGGCAGGCAGCAAAAGTTGGCCAGCAGGTTGTTAGAAATAAGCACGTCGTAGTACAGGGGTACGTATCCGAGTAGACAAGGGTAGCCGAATAGAGTAGGAATTAGATGTCCTAATCCTACTAGGTTAGCTATATAAAATCTGCTATATATACGTGTGTAAGGCCCGTGTAAAAACAACCCGTGAGAGACAGAAGCAATAAAAATACTAGAGACAGGAGCGATATGCTCCTGTGACAATAACCGATCGTTTCCGTGCGTGCGTGTGTTTCGTGAGCCAGCTCTACTAGTTGTCGATTCTAGTTAAGGGCAGCTTATTAGTACGTACGTGTATCTCGGCGTCTTGTCCTTGTGTACGATCTTGCCGGAAGTTGATCAGAGTTGCCGCTACTGCTACGCGTCGGCTGTCGTCGGAAAGTACTCGACGAACGGCGTCGCATATTGGGCCAATTTCCAACAATTGGTATCAGAGCCAAGGTTCTCGTCCGTGATCTGCTGAAAGTACTAGGAGGTCATGGCGATGGTGAAGTTTGGCGACAACTCGGCATCGGCACCGGTGACAGAGACGGTGGGGGCGGCTTTGTATCCGCGCCTCGATCGCAAGGACTACGGGCTATGGGCTCTCAACATGGAGGTGGCCATGGAGGCTCAGGAGGTTTGGGAGGCCGTCGATCCAGGAGGCGACGAGTACGTCAAGGGAGGCGCGAAGTACCGGAAGGATCGCCAAGCGTTAACGGCGCTCTATTCTGTCGTGCCGAAGGACGTGATGCAGCACCTCGTCGGAAAGAAATCGGCGAAGGATGCATGGGAGACGATCAAGATCTTGCACCAAGGTCATGCCCGCGTGAAGGAAGCGCATCTTCAAACTTTGACAAAAAGCTATGAAGATCTGAAGATGGAGGAGAGCGAGACGGTTGATCAGTTTGCCGCCCGTTTCGTTACCCTTGTCAACGCAATCAGGGGATATGGCGAGAAATTGGATGAGATCAAGAACGTCAGAAGGTTCCTGCGTGCGGCGCCGGCGCGCTACATGCAGATCGTTACATCGATCGAACAATGTCTCGACCTTAATACATTGACGGTTGAGGATCTCGTCGGAAGATTCAAGGCACACGATGAGAGAATCCGGATCAGCTTCGGTGATCCAGAACAGGTTGAGCACCTGATGCTCACAAAGCAGCAATGGATGACTCTTTCAAAAGAAAAGCAAGGAGGCTCCACGAGCGGCAAGGAGAAACAACGCCCAGCGAAAAAGTATATCGTGGGGCAGGAGGATGAAGATGACGCCCCGCCGCGGAGGAAGTTTGACATAAAGAAAGTAAGGTGTCATAACTGCGGCGAGCTCGGTCACTTCAAGGCTGATTGCCGGAAACCACCAAAGGAAAAGGAGAGGGCTCTCATCGCCCGGGAAGGAGATGATGGACCGATGATGCTGATGCTCGAAGTAACTGAGTTGAAGGATGAGGAGGATCCTCCATCACCGGCTATGGAGATTGTGGCGCAAGTGGATCACGATCTACCGTGTGTGCATCATGAGGAACAGAGTGTCGCGTTCCCATGTGAAGCCAAGTTTGAGGCAAGTGAAGCCTCGGAACTTGTTCATGGCGATCTATGCGTTGGAATCTCACCCGCAACTCCGTCTGGCAATAAGTTTTTCATGCTTGTGGTGGATGATCATAGTAAATACATGTGGATTGTGTTGCTGAAAAGTAAGGATCAAGCTCAACAAGCATTCGAGAAGATCAAGGAAGCCGAAGAGTTCAAGGTGGAGGCAAAGATAAGAGCTCTACGCATTGATGAGGGGGGTGAGCTGCATCAAACCGTGTTGACCATGGCACGGAGCATGATGAAGAGTAAAGGCTTGCCAGGAAAATTCTGGGTGAGGCAGTCAATACGGCTGTGTATTTGCTGAACATGGAATCTACTGAGAGTGGAGTTGGTACAACACCGTATGAAGAATGGTACGGATGGAAGCCCTCGGTTGATCATATTCGTACTTTTGGATGTGTGGCGCATGTAAAGGCGGAATTGGCGGAGCAACGTATTCCAATGATCATGACAGGCTATGAAGGCTCAAAGACATACCGCTTGTGCAATCCTTATACCAATAAGGTGGTTTTCAAGGGAGACGTAATCTTTGAGGAAGACAAGTCATGGAATTGGGGCTACAACGAACCGGAATATTCAACTTTTCACGTCACGTGGGATCTTGAGTATGAAGAAAATATGGATCAATCGAGCTTATCCTTGTCAGCAAGTTCGGGCCCAGAAGACATTGAAGGCCTAGGGGCAGCTCCAAGCGTGGACACCAGACCAAAAGCACTAGGGATTCTCCCAGAAGACAAAGAGTTTGAAGAAAAGGCTAGTCTGTGGCTAGAAGATACGGAACTGGAAGGGTGTACAGATGCATGCGCAGCGATACCTGCACTTGTTTGCCCAAAAATTAGAGGAGGAGGGGGAGCTGAAGTGAGCCCAGCAAACATGCCAGCAAGGCCAGAAGGCGATGGTCCAAGAGTGTGGACTGGTGGCCAGATAGATAAAGGAGAACCAACAATAGGGGGTGCAGATCCATCGAGAGGCCTTTCACGTGGTATAGAGAAGCTAGAAGAAAACAAATTTGATCTACCTCCTACATATTTGTTCTATTGCATCCAAGAGCACCGGCAAGCGGTAGATCAAATATGCGAGTCATCGATGAGAAAGTACTTCATCGAACCAAGTATAATGTCTCAAGGCGCGGACAAAAAGGACAGTCGGTGTGAAGGCATGGAGAAGGGCGCGAACAAAAAGGACTGTCGGCGTGAAGCCATGGAGAAGCCGACAAGAGCAAAGACGACGATATGGGTAACACAAGAGACGACGAAAGCAATGTCGAAGAGGACGCCTGGAGCGGCGAAAGCAATGCCGAGGATAACGCCCGCGGGGAGTAGCTGGCGTATTTGGGATCCAGGTCGGTGTAGAAGAGAGCACGTCGTGCTTAGGGGGTGATTGTTAGAAATAAGCACGTCGTAGTACATGGGTACGTATCCGAGTAGACAAGGGTAGCCGAATAGAGTAGGAATTAGATGTCCTAATCCTACTAGGTTAGCTATACAAAATCTGCTATATATACGTGTGTAAGGCCCGTGTAAAAACAACCCGTGAGAGACAGAAGCAATAAAAATACTAGAGACAGGAGCGATATGCTCCTGTGGCAATAACCGATCGTTTCCGTGCGTGCGTGTGTTTCGTGAGCCAGCTCTACTAGTTGATCGATTCTAGTTAAGGGCAGCTTATTAGTACGTACGTGTATCTCGGCGACTTGTCCTTGTGTACGATCTTGCCGGAAGTTGATCAGAGTTGCCGCTACTGCTACGCGTCGGCTGTCGTCGGAAAGTACTCGACGAACGGCGTCGCATATTGGGCCAATTTCCAACACAGGTAGCCGGCGAGCTCCTCGGAGGCGGCCTCGGTGGCCGGCGACGGCAGCGTACCGACATGGAGCACGGGGGCCGAGACCGGCAGGCCCGAGCGGAGCTGGTGAGAGACGCTGTCCGCGTCGACGGTGAAGGAAAACCCGAACGGGGAAGACGCGTCCGGGGATGCGCGGAGCAGGAGGTGGTGGGAAATGATCACGCGCCGCGGCAAGCAACACGAGGGCTGCAGGGAGGCCGGCAAGGAGTCCGACGCGTTCACCATGACGCCCGGCGGCAGCTCTCCGGCGAGGTCGAACATGTTATTACAGGAGAGCGACGGCATCACCGACCACACAGCTAGGGCAGTATCTCTTTCTCTCTCTCTCCTATCTGTGCGTGTTAAGAGGAGAGATGAGGTCGGTGTTGAATAGTCCGAGTACCACTATATAGCTATTCCCTTTGTCACGTAATATATTGGTGCATAGTTTTGCGTGTAAGTTAAATATTATAAAGTTTGATCAAGAATATACAAAATAATTTGATTATTGGCGGATACGAAATGTATATAATATAACAATATACTTTAAGCCAATTCTAATAATATTAATTTGGCATTGGATAGGTACGGTTTATAGTTGTATCAAGATACTTGGTCTAACATTGTAAAGTTTGACTTTGATAAAACCTTATAGGTATGCAACATTAATTTGGACGGAGGGAGTATTTTTCAATTACTAGCATATCGTATTTTTGCGTATGGGAGAATACATTATGCAGAAAAATGTACGAAAGGCACCACAAATATTTTGCTAAACTAAGCATCACCTTTGCAGGTAGCCTTTTTATATAGTATTCTATACTGTTGTCAGATGATTATTTTTCCATTCCGAAATCACCAAATTGGTGACCATAAGTGTGGTTTGTACTAAATGGTTCATATTGCAATCTAGATGTCGGCATGGTGCCCCCGGTTATGTCTTAAACGCGTGGGCTGGCTTACCTTTTAGGATGATGGTAGACTGGCATGTGGTTCAGCCTCCCGGGCATGGCCAGGAGCTGGTCTAGGCCTACCAAGTGAGCGACCGCACCAAAGGTAAGACGAGTGTGTATAGACTTCATTTGATATGTAGGAAGAAGGACAGGAAGAGCAGGGAGAGGTACAAAATCTACATGTACAAGAAACCCACCTTGAGCGTGTTTCTAAGTTGCGTTGAGTCCCACGGGAAGGACTCCGGGGAGAATGAAGGCAATGCCACCATGGCGTGAGGTGTCTCACCTGCGTAGGCCTTGGGGGCTTGCGGTGACCCAGTACTTAACTGCATATTGTAACGTACAAGTAGTTGATATAATGTTCACAGAAGTCCTTACCCTTAAGTTTTACATCATTTATAGTAGTACAATAGAAACATTTTGGGTCCAACACTTGTTTATTCATACCAATAGCCAAAAGTATACAAAAGTTTCGAGATCCTCCTTGGTCCAATGAGAATTCAATGTGCGATGAATATTTAATTGCAACTAGAATACTTCGTGGGATGGCATAGTGCGTACGTAGATCCAGATGCGCGCTGGTTCCATCTTGAGCCGCTGCCACCCATCTATGGGCCACCGCTGACCGGCATCTCCCACCGATATAATCAACCTTCCGCCAGGATCCCGCTGTCCGAATCGATCTGGTGGCCTCTCGCGCCGCCCAACTCCTGCTGTCAGAGATCGACCCCAAATCTCGTTGTCAGAGATCGACCGGGACGCCCGGCACGCTGAGTAGGAGAAGAAACCACCCGCGCCTGACGCGAGGCTGCTCTGCTCTCCACATGTCTGTGTGTAGCGATCTCTGAGGCGATGAAGGGCAGGCGGTACACCATGGTGCCTGGGGCGCTCGGTTCGCCGGAGGCGGCTGCGCCATCCCCGTCGAGCTCGGGTTCGAGATTCCACTGTCTTGGCTCTGATTCCGGCTCCGATGACGGCGAGGCCCTCGCTGCACGGGAGAAGCTTCGCGACCTAGAGGATCCTACCGGCGAGCTGGGTTGGACTTCGGTTTGTCGCCGAAGAAGGAGAACGGATACATAGTTGAAGCAAGAAGTTTTGGGAGGAGATGGGGTTTCCTACGCCGGCATCCCGGTTCTGGGAACGTGGGTCGTCTTCGTCGCCGCCGAGGAGCACGCTGCAGTCTTGCCGTTCTTCCTCGCCGCCAAAGAACCGGAGAAGGGATGTCTCGTCGCCGGCGGGGCTGCTGGTACGCCGGGGTCTGTTGGTCCGGCCGTGGAGGGGGCCCCTGCCTGCGAGGAGGGCGTCTGCGCCGATTCTGCTTGCGTCGTTCGTCGAGGCGGCCGCCGCTGGTTCGGTTTTGCCGCGGGATCCAATTCCAGCGCAGGTGGTTCAGCGGGCGGACAACGCGGGGCGCCACGCGGCTTCTGCGCCTGCAGTTGCGCGGGCGACGATCGAGCGAGGACCGGGGCATCGCGAGGAGGGCGCGGGCGTGCATTCTGTGGACCCTGCGGGTGGGCCTCTACGCGGGGAAAGTAAAAAGGAGGTCACGAGCTGGACTCTTTTAGCGAGAAAAGCTGGCATCGGGCGCCGCCTCGCCAATCTCGTCTACAGAGACTTCGTCCCTCAGGCTTCTGGCTTCCGATCGTCAACGCAACCGTCTACTCCATCGAGATCCTTCGTCCAAGCCCTACTCGGCGTCAACTCCATGGCCGTGCCGACGCATCGTGCAGCTGCTCCGCCACCGGGGGCTGCGGCCCCTCGTGCCCCGACTCCCCGTGCCCCTCGTCAGTCCGCAGGAGCGTCTACCCCCCATCTGCAGCAGCAGGATGCCATGGCTCCGGCGCCCCCAGTGGCCAGCGCTCTCCCGGGACAGGGGTCTGGGTCACGACCCTCGTATGTTGTGCCACCTATGGCTGCGCCTACCTTTGGCCATGGGCCACCGCCGTTCTCCGGGCCGCCCGGGGTGCCGCCTCCGGCTCGCTTTAGTCAGGGGATGGCGCTGCCGTTTCTGTCATCCCAGGGTGCTTACTTCCCAGCGCCGCAGCCTCAGTTCGCCTTGCAGCCACTCCAGCCGCCGTATCGCGGCCATCCGCCGGGTGGGGCACCAATGATCTAGCAGGGGGTGTCGCCACAGCAGTTTGCGGTCGGGGTCGGCAATGGAAGTGCGCAGGTGCCGAAACAGAAGAAGAAGAAGAAGCAGGATCAGTTGCAGGTGGGTCTTGATCCGGGTTTTCAGCCGCTCCAGCAGCCGTCACAATTTCATCATTATGGGTATCCCGCTGGTCAGGCGGGGACGTCTTCTCAGGTTTTGGGACACCAGCCGCAGTATCAGTATGGGCCACAGGGGACTGTTGCCAATGTTTCTCAGGCTGAGGCAGCTGTGGAGACTGTTGTTGCTGCACCGGTGCCTACTGCCGCGGGTAAGAAGAATCAGAAATCCGTTCGTTGCTGGAAGTGTGCGGTCAATACGCATGCAACTAAAGATTGTAAGGCGGTTCATAATTGCTATATTTGTGACAACTCTGCTCATCCCACTTTGAGATGTCCCGTTCTTAAGCAGCCAAGGCCTACCCCGGTGATGTCTGGTATTGGCAATGAGTTGACTTTATTTTCTCAGATTCCTGATTCTGTGGTGCGGGACCATCTTGGGGCCAACTTGTACCCCATAGCTCTTGTTCAGGTCGCTGGGCCGATGATCCCTGAAGATGTGGTTCAGCGGCAGATTGCCAGGAGATGCCCGGTTCGTACTCAGTGGAAGTGGGAAGCGATGCCCTATGGAGAATCTGCCTTTCTTGTGAGTTTTCCATCGATGGAGGATTTGGACAGGGTGGATGGGATCCAGGTGCCGGTGCCGCTGAGCACCTCTCAGCTCTCGTTTTCTGTTTACCGGACACAGGAGATGCACCACAAGCTTGAGCTACAGCAGGTTTGGCTGCATGTCGAGGGGGTGCCGCACTGTTTGCGGTCTTTCTTGGGTTTATGGGCAATCGGTGGTCTCATGGGAACTACTTTGGATGTGGACCTTTTCAGTTTGAGGAGACGTGGTGTCGTTCGGATTCTTGTTGCTATGACGGATACCACTGTTTTCTTGAGGATGCAGGATTCAATAGGACACTATATTGTGACTGATGCTGTGGTGGGTCTCAAGGCTTATGAGCTTCGTTTTCGTTTGGAGCCGGAAGGTTATGTACCTGAGCCTGAGTTTGCACCTTACTTATGGAGGAAGAGGGATGATGATCTGGATGATGATGCGAATGAGAAGCCTTCTGATGATGCTATGCATACATCTGACGCGGGGGGTGGCTCACAGACTGTTGGGGCTGGCTCTTCATCGACCTCTACTAGGCAGTGTGGCTCGGCGCAGCCGCCTACCAGGCAGGGTGCTCAGCTGGACTGTTCAGTGCCTTCAGATCATGTGCTACTGTTTGCTGGTACTCCTTTTAATGCTAACCCTGCCACTCCTCGCGGTAAGGAACTTTTGGAGGCGCTTCCGTTGGACTCTCCTCTGCGCAGTTCTGGACCGGTGTTGTGCTCTCCTCGTGTCTCTCCTTCACAGCTTCAGGAGGCTTTGCATGTGGCTTGTGGTTCTTCTGGGACGACTTGTGTTTCTTCGCTTCCGGCTTCTCCCATGCGTGGGAGGCCTAACATGATGGGTCGTTCTATTCCCTCGCGCGCGAATCCGGTGCTACAGGAGGTGGTACCGGTCGTGCAGGAGGTCGACTTTGGGTCTTCGGCGCGGGGGCGAGCCCAGGTGGGGCTCGCCGACCACGGGGCTGTTGGGTTGGCTGCCGGGGCGCAGGGTGCTTCACCTTTTCCCCTGGCGGTGCAACCCCCTTCGACTTCGACGCAGGATGCTGGAGGCCCCTCCCATGGTGCTTGTATGGCGGACAGGGAGGGGCGCTCTAGCTCGGAGGGTGGACCTGTGACCCGGGGGATTGACTTGACCCAGGAGGGGTTGGTTTGTCCCCTATCGCAGATGGTCCTATCTTCGTGGTCGGGACCCCGGCTCGCAGGAGCTCTCGTCATGGTGTTGACACTCTGGGGGCCTCAGCCACGGACGAGGACTCCTTGGGCAAGGCCATGCGGAGGAAGGCGGAAAAGAATTTGGACACCCCGGGTATATCTTCTAAATCCTTTCTTTCTTTCTCCAACAACTCTATTATGGATAAGCTGGCTAACATTGGTGTTAGTTTGGGGAGATCTGTAAGTGAAGTTAATCTTTCTAGTTCTGTTTTGAGACATATGGAGGTTGACCGTCTAACGGTTACTCCTAAAATCTCTGTTGTTCCTGACTCTTCACCAATGGAGGAGGAGGAGTTGCATGCCACAGTAGATGGTCAACTCTTATCTCACTTAGTTGGTGAAGTATCAGAAGTGGGCTTTGATGAGACTGGGATGGATTCATTATATGATCTTACAGCTTCTAGTCGGAAATCAAAGAGCCAACAGTCCCGTAAGAGGTCACGTGTATCTAAATCTCCAATTGTTTCTCAATCAAATAGCAGAGGTCTTCGAGACTTGGCTAAACATTCGTTCTTTGCCGATTGTGTGAGAGACTATAAGTTGAATTTTTTGGGAATTTTGAGACTGGTAGACGTGATTTCTCACAAAGTCAACTCAATCGCCTTTCTGGTGGAGTGGATTTTACTTGGGTATTACGTCCGCCGCGGGGCGATCCGGGGGAATCCTGTTAGGCGTCAGAGATGAGACTATGGAAATCTTAGCCAGTTCGGTTGGAGATTTTTTTATCAAACTCCATATTCGGAACAAGGCTGATGATTTCGTTTGGTCTCTAGTCGCCGTATACGGGGCTGTCCAGGATGTTTATAAAGCTGACTTTTTACCTGAGTTGGTAAATCTAGCTAAGGACAATCCCTATCCTATCCTTATAGGTGGGGATTTCAATTTGCTAAGATTCCCTCATGAGAAAAGTCGGGGCAGGTTTGGTGAACATTGGCCTTTCATGTTTAATGTTGTCATTGACATCTTGGACTTAAGAGAGGTTACAATGTTAGGAAGACAGTTTACTTGGGCTAATAGTCTTTCGGAGCCTACATACGAAAAATTAGATAGGGTTCTTATGGATACTGAATGGGAAGATAAATTTCCTATGGTAACTGTTCGCGCCCTAGAACGTATTGAGGCTTTGTCGGATCATGCTCCATTACTGTTATCTGTCGGAACACCACCACGAAAATCCAAAAACAGTTTCAAATTTGAACTGGGATGGATTGATCGTGATGGTTTTTATGACTTGGTGAAGGCTATTTGGGAAAAACCTGTTAGTGGTCACACACCTATACAACGTTGGAACAACAAAATGCATGCCTTGCGCAAATTCCTACGTGGTTGGGCGAGACATACTGCTGGTATTCTTAAAAAGGAAAAAATACGCCTTTCTGCTGTTATTAATGACTTGGAGGCTTCAGCGGAGGTTAGGTTATTGACTGCACATGAGATTGAGCTTAAAAACCAATCGAATGCAGAAATTGCCAGACTTCTGCGTGAGGAAGAACTCAAGTGGTACCAACGTTCTAAAGCTAAATTCATCCTTAAAGGAGACGCGAATACAAGATACTTCCATGTTGTTGCAAATGGCAAGCATAAGAAGAAACTTATTCACTCTCTAATTCAGGATGAAGGGACGATTGAAGGACAACATCATCTTAAATCTTATATTACCAACTACTATAAATCCTTGTTTGGGGCACCACCATAAAATTCCTTTTCGTTAGATGAGTCCCGGACGGAGGATATTCCTCGGGTTTCTATTGTGGAAAACAATTTTCTGACTGCTCCTTATTCTGAGGAGGAGGTTAAGAAGGTTGTCTTCCAAATGAAACATAACAAAGCTCCAGGGCCTGACGGCTTTCCAGCAGAGTTTTATCAAAAGTTCTGCGAAGTTATCAACGTGGATTTGATGCGCTTGTTTGAGTTTTTGCAAGTTGGTCAGCTGGACCTCTTAAGGTTAACTTTTGGCAACATAATTTTACTACCTAAAGTTAATAACGCAGAACGTATACAACAGTATCGTTCAATCTGCCTACTTAACGTTAGTTTTAAATTTTTTACAAAGGTTACTACGATTAGACTGAATTCAGTGGCTGATCATGTTGTTCGCCCTTCTCAAACTGCTTTCATGCAAGGAAGAAACATCTTATATGGAGTTGTAACTCTGCATGAAACGATACATGAACTGCAATCAAAAAAACTAAATGGTGTATTGTTCAAGATTGATTTTGAGAAGGCATATGATAAAGTTAATTGTTCTTTCCAACAGCAAACACTCCGTATGAAAAGTTTTTCAGAAGAGTGGTGTGCTCTCATACAATCTTTTGTGTCTGGTGGAAGTGTTTCCATAAATGTCAACGATGACACAGGTAATTACTTCCAAACCAAAAAAGGGTTGCGACAAGGGGATCCTCTATCGCCTATACTATTTAATATAGTGGCAGATATGCTGGCTATCCTTATTGAGAGAGCAAAGGCTGATGGCCAAATTGAAGGTTTGGTTCCACATCTTGTTGATGGTGGACTATCTATTCTTCAATATGCCGATGATACAATACTATTTATGGAACATGATCTGGAGAAAGCTAAGAATCTAAAATTGATACTTTCAGCATTTGAGCAGCTCTCTGGTTTGAAAATAAACTTTCATAAGAGTGGCTTGTATTGTTTTGACGAGGCTAAAGACGAGGCCCACCTGTATGCCGATCTCTTTGGCTGTGGTCAGGGGCAATTTCCAATCAATTATCTGGGAATACCGATACATTATTGGCATCTCACGATTGCTGAATGGAAACTCGTTGAGAAAAGACTTCAAAAACGTCTTAATAGTTGGAAAGGTAAATTGCTATCCCTCGGTGGAAGACTGGTACTCATTAATTTAGTACTCACCAACATGATACCGTATATGATCTCATTCTTCCAGTTACCAAAAGGTGTCTTGTCAAAAGTGGACTATTTCCGCTCTAGATTCTTTTGGCAGGGGGATAGTAAGAAAAAGAAATATCGACTGGCCAAATGGAATGTCGTTTGCCGACCCAAAGAATATGGTGGATTGGGCATACATGATTTAAAAGTCAAAAACACCGCATTACTGGGTAAATGGTTATTCAAAATTCTTACAGAAGAAGGGGTATGGCAAGCCATTCTATGGAGGAAATATGTTGGCTCAAAAGCAGTGTCTAAACTGGTTTGGAAACCAGGTGATTCACACTTTTGGGCTGGGCTAATGGCTTCCAAAAAGCATTTCTTCCAGTTTGGAAATTTTAATATTAAGGATGGTTCACAGATTAAGTTCTAGGAAGATAAATGGCTTGGCCAAAATTCTCTTCGTGAACAATATCCAGCTCTATATTCGATACTTAGGCACAAAGAGGATACTCTCGCTGAGGTAATGGAAACCAATCCTCCTAACGTGTCTTTCAGAAGAAGCCTCTTAGGTCCTAGACTAGTGTCTTGGAATAATCTTCTAGTAAGATTATCTAGGATACAACTTTATGAGGGCATGGTCGAATTCAAATGGAAATTATTACATAGTGATAAATGTTCCGTTGATTCATTTTATAGAGATTTGATCCAACCTAATATTCCAGTCGATGATAATAGTAAAATTTGGAAGATGCGGATACCCCTTAAAACGAAGATATTCGCTTGGTATCTCCGTAAAGGGGTGATTCTCACAAAAGATAATCTTGTTAGGAGGAATTGGCATGGTAGCACTGAATGCGTATTTTGTCACCAAAATGAGACAATACGACATTTATTCTTCCATTGTAAATTTGCTCGTTCTATATGGTCAATCATCCAAATAGCCTCTGGTTTATCTCCTCCTAGATCGGTAGTCAATGTATTTGGCAACTGGTTGAATGGAATTGAGGATAAATATGGAACTTTATTTAGGGTGGGAGCTCTTGACATTATTTGGTCGCTTTGGCTATATAGAAATGACAAGATTTTTAATAACGTTGTATCTTCTCCCTTGCAGGTTATCTATCGAGCCACGGCGATCCTCCGATCATGGACTTCTCTACAACGTATGGAGTTCCGCGACTTGTTTACGGAGGGCTATAGGCGGTTGGAGGATACGGCGCGGGATTTCTTCTCCCGGCATGGATGGCAGCGACCGCTGCAGATAGTTCTTCCTTAGCTAGTTTGAAGAACCGTGTTTTTGATTTACATTATTTTATACTGCCATTTTTATTGCTTTCGTCCGAGACTGTGTGGTTGATCGGCTGTGTGCATAATAGCTATGCAGAGGCCGGGTGTAAACTTACTGTGAAGTAATAAAGCGCCCATTTCCAAAAAAACTAGAATACTTCGTAATAAATGGTAATACTAAGATTAAAACCATTGGAGCTGGCAACTTATTAAAGAAGTTACACTATTGCTATCTCAACTATTTTTGTGTGCTTTAGTGGAACATATATTTACATTTTTTATTTCTGCTCTATCTATCCGATGTCTTCTAATTTTTCAGATACCCTATTGTGGGTTTATTTGCCAGTGATGGTCTTCTGTCCGTTGATAACCTAAGCAAGGGTTTTAAGATACATAGATTGAGTATGAGCGTACCTAACAAGTTCTATGGTGTGTTTTGATGCTCTAGCTACAGTCTTAGATCAATGATGCAAGACTTGTGCAGGTTTTAGAAAATTGTTTTTAGAAAAGGTAAGTTTTAGATTTTAAGTCTATCAGTCTTCACGGGTTGTTTGAACTCGTGTAGTTCCTTTCCACGCGGCGATTGTATTTTTTTCTTAGGATAGGGAGTAACATGTCACTTTCCTACGCTCTCTAGAGGGGTTCGCTAGTTTTCCCACAAACGTTCTTGGCCTTAATACTATCTTACATAATTCCTTAGGTATGAGTGTACCGCTATGGCATGTCACTCGAGGAAAGTGCCATGAGACCAAATCTTGAGGGTCGAAGCTTCTGCATACATACAAGTCAAAACATTATGCTTCTTTATAGGTCCAATACAATTGAATCAATAGAAAATTTAAAATAAACAAGTCCAACTATGATTTTATTACCATATGTTTCTCCGCCATCAAGAAGCCCCGGTGTTGAACATCATAATAATCATCAAGTAGCCACACACTCCTACATATATATTCCAAACATTAAGACATATGTGAGTGGTTCTTCCTATGTGGCCACTATTTCAATTTACAATCATGTGCAAATATGTGGTCATATTTTTCAAGCAAATATGTGAGCATATTATTCATACATTTATACAAAACCATATGAAACTGTGATATACAATGGAAATCAACAACACACTTGCATTCTCCAACGAATACAACTGCTAATAAGTCACCAAAAACATGCACAAATCGGCCAAAATATGTATCTATCGACACCTAGGGTTCCAAGCAAATAAGGTTAAAATATGGAAGATTTATCGGATGAAGAAAAAAGAGGATCGGAGGAGAATACCTTGAGGGGGAGATTGGGGACCAAATTCAAGGATAAATCCTTCAGTTCTGATGATTTTTGGGAGGGGATTTGAGAGTGAGGGGAAGAGGAACCGGGGGCGCCTCCCCTCTATTCTTCCTTGCGCCTGTGAGAGACTGGGTCGGGCTAGGAAGGCAGACCACGCATGGCTGGCTAAGTTCGAAAGCGTAACGCCTAGGAGCAAAGCGTTACACTTAGGTGCTTAGCGCCTGGGCCTTAGGTGCTACACGGCCTCGGGTGGGACCCGGCCTAGCCACACCACCGCCACGCTGGAAGAGGTGCTACCCAAAAGGGTTAGTCCGTTGAAATTTTTTCGACGAGAGTTTATTTTATGAATATTTTAACTTGTGTTATTTTTGTCCAAATCCCCCTAGCCCCGTGTATTGGACAGTATGACGTTGCTGGCCTCTTTGGATCCGTCTTGTCTCATATGCACGTCACAACCTGGACCAATCGACGGACAGCACATGGTAATGAAACCGTTCACAGCACCCGCGCTATAAACGACAATGGCAGGCTGGATTTGTTGCCCTGGCTAGATTAAGTATATAGGTTGGAGCACCCCCACGTTTTCCACCATGCATGTGCACCCTGTGCTGTGCCGCTTCAATCCTACCTGCTGCGGCTACATCTAATTCTGGTACTCAACTCCTGTAGCAACACGTGATTCTAATATGGTACGAATCTAGTCCTAGTGAAAGCTAACATTTAATTCTCAACCTCCACGGTTTGTTCTCTGACTATATTTAATTCTCAGCCTACACCTGTTTAAACCATTACCTAATTAATGAAAGAGACAAATCTTTGCCTTTGCGAGGCTATTCTGGGAGACACACTGTTAAGTATGTTCCATGACAGCCTGCGAGCTTCCATTTTGGAAAAGCTTCTTAAAATTAATGAGATTGGCCAAAACTTTTGTCTCTATTTTGAAGATAAACTATCGTGCCTTCTCCCCTGTGCAGTCCAATTAACCACACATGTACATAGTATGTACGCCTTTGAGTACTAGTGCTATGCGATAGCCTTTTCAAATTTCTCAACCACAAAGGACAATGCAGTTGTTGCATCCAATGAATGGAGGAGATAGGTACTTAGTAGGTTATCCCGTGCATAATGTACCATGGTCTGCCTTAACTTATCACTCCATGTACTCCTCTCCCTTCCACAATGAATAGTATCACTACTTGGAAAAGGTCTACCTCCGGCAGAGCAGATTCGCCTACTGCTGCGCGGGCCGGTGATGATCACCCCGGCGGTACGGGAATAGCGCCGGTGCGTGGATGACACGACGGGTAAGTCGAAGTAGCGCCGGCGTGCTGCGCCAACGCTTCGGGTATATATTTTAGCATTTAAAAACATAGCGATGCGCCTACACGCCTATGCCCTTCCTATATATATTATAAACTAGTGCGATATTCTCAATACTATAACGAAACATTCTCATCGGACTAGATAGTTAACTAGATAGATAGTTCATATATTATACAACTAGATAGATAGTTTTTGCGATAAAACTAAAACTCTTCATCAGACGAGTTCGGTGTCGTGTCCGACATTGGATCCGATGAGAACATGTCCAACCAACGGGGGTCGTTGTCGTTAATGGTGCTCGGCCTGGCGAACTACGCTTCGATGAAGGACCGCTTTGCCGCCTTCTCCGCCCTCCATCATGTGTGGTCCTTCCTATTCGTGGCCCGCCTCGCCACCTTCTGCGCCCTCTTGTTGCGGTAGTGCTTGTTCTCGGCAGCGACATCCTCGGGGAAGGTGGACGCCCACACGCGCGTTGCACGCTCATCCCGCTCGATGATGCACAGACGATGCTCCATCTCGCGGCGGCGGCGCTGCTCCTCCTGCGTGACGATGTACGGTGGCGGCGCGAGATCTCGGCATGTTGGCATGTCCACACATCGTCGAAGTTCATCAACGAGTGCGGGCGCTAGAACCGCCACGCCATAGCATCGTATGCGCGTGCGGCCCCATGTGCGGTCCCATAGGTGCAGAGGCGGATGCAGTCATCACTGGTACAGATGTCTATGTTGAACGTGTCGTTGGGGCACACACGGACGCCGTGGTACCATGAGCTAGAACCGCGACTAGGCATGGCGACCACTACCTCCTGGCCACCTCCACTTCTCCGTCATGCAAACATAATGCACACACTTAGTGCAATCAAACATAACAGTGAAATACAAAAAGAAAATGCCACACACATATTTATCTCACAAGCAAGGTGAAAAGAAAAAACTTTTTTCCTTTGTTGTTTACAATTGTAAAACAAAGACCATATACATATTTTGTGCACCACCTGTTCGTCTATCTTATAGAACTAGTCTATCAAACAATGCACATATTATTATCAAACAATGCACACCTATCAGAAACCTATCACACCAATCTATAGAATCCGAACTAAGTAAATGAAACTATGGCACACCGAGGCGGCGGCAGTGCTTGGCTCTGCGAGGTGGCGGAAGTCCCGAGCGGCAGAGCTCTCTATGGGGGAGGAAGTTGGCACTGGCGAGAGGGGCGAGCGAGGAAGGAAGGTGAGGGGGCGGGGCGAGCGGGGGTAGGTGTTGCCGGCGGCGGGCTCTGTGGCGAGGGAGACCGAGGTTGGTGGGGATCGACGCTCATGGGAGGGGTTGCGCGTGCGGTCACGGGAGGAAGGCGACAAAGCCACGGGACAGGCTCGGGCTCGGGGAGGCGCTCCCTAGGAAGCAGCGGCGCACCGAGGTGGCGGCGGAACTCGGCTCTGTGAGCTAGAGAAGGCCTCCGAGCGGCAGAGCTTGCTGCGGGGGGCAGTAGCTGGTGCTTCCCAGAGGGGCGAGCAAGGAAGGAGGGCGAGGGAGCGGGGCGAGTGGGCGTAGGTGGCACCGCCGGCAGGCTTTGCAGGAGGAAGGAAAGGAGGGGAGAAGGGTGGACGAACCTGCTAGGCACGGGCGGGGTCACGTGTGAGGTCGCGAGGCATGCCTTCCGCTTGGCTCGACCTGCTGTGGAAGCGCGGGGACGCGGTGGCTAGCTGCCGTGGTAGGAAGCTTGGCGGCTTGGAGGTGCTAAGGGAACTAGGGTTAGGCACGCAAGGATTTGGGTCCGGCGATTGGGAGAGAGATGCGGGAGGGAGGGAATCGTGTGGTCGTGGGCGCGTGGTAGGTGCGTGTGTGGCTGGCTCGGTTGGTGCATGTATACGGTACGTGTGGATGTGTCTACATGGGTTGGGTAGCGCCGACGCGTGAGGCAGCAAGGTGCGCCGGGTACATTCTATAGCGCTGGCGCCTAAGAGGTGTGCTCGCTGGGGGTAAATGTTGTATTTCTAGCGCATAGGAGGTATGTGCATCGAGGGTAGATGCTAGATCAGGGGCAGGGTTGGTGACGAGTTAGCGCAGGCACACATGAGTTGGGGGACGCCGGAGCAGTTAAATAGCACCGGCACACGAATACAGTGGGGCGCCGACGGTAGATAACGCCGACGGAAAACTAAATCCATGTGTCGGCGGTATGTTTTTTTCTATAGTCCTTTTCCTAGTAGTGTATGCTTCTTGTTTAATGCAAGGTTTTTTTGTCACCATATAAATTACCGTGGTTACTGCCTGGTAACCTATTTTACCAACCCCTCTCGGTAAAAGATGTTACCGTCTCATAAGTATTACACTAGCCGGAGAGGTGAGGTGAGAGAAAGGGAGCTCCTTGGGCGATAACCATGGAGCCCACGTGGTGATTCCGGTGCTAGCGATGGGCAAACATGGCATACGAGGAGGATCTCATGGTGGCAGAAGCTCGCAAAGCAGCAACGCGATGCTCGCTAACCTACCTGATGCTATGGGACTTCCTCTTGGTGGCGCACTCCAGATCCTCTCCATGGCGGGCGAGGACGGAACATACGACTGGAACCCTAGCCCAGAGGTCGGCGCCGCCCCAGATGAGTCAGTTTCATGCCATGGAGGAGTAGCGGCTTCCGGTACTTGGCTCTAATGTTGCGTTGGTTGAGATTTCGATTTTGAGGAGCCCCTAGTTGGAGTCTTCACATGTGCCGGCGTCATGCGACATCTTCATCGTGGCTGAGTTCCACTACGCGACATCTCTGCCTGAGCAGGGGGAGGGGTGCGAAGATGGTAGTGAACCGGTTGTGGGCCTCGGGCCCAAACCTAGGGCCATGCCCATGATTTTCTAGCGGAGCCAGGACACGAGGTCAGTAGTTGGGTCGTCAAAGGGCCCTAAAACGGACCAATCCATAACGTCCAGGCACTGGATACATTACCTCTCACACGCATCCACCTGTGCCTATGGTTTACTCCCCATCTTTCACTAGTGCAGACGGGGGCCTTTAACACCGGTTCCTAAGGCCCTCTAACAGCGGTTGTAGAACCACTGTTGAGCGTTCGGTGTTAGAGCCCCCCTTTTGTTGGAGATATGCCCAAGAGGCAATAATAAAGTGGTTATTATCATATCTTCATACGTATGATAAATGTTTACATACCATGCTATAATTGTATTAACCGGAAACATTAATACTTGTGTGATTTGTAAACATAAAAGAGTCCCTAGTAAAGCCTCTTGTTAAACTAGCTTGTTGGTTAATATATGATCATGGTTTCCTGATCATGAACATAGAGATGTTATTAACAACAGGGTCGTATCATTAGGAGAATGATGTGATGGACATACTCCTATAGTTAAGCGTAGCATAAAGATCAAGTCATTTAATATAGCTCATTTGCTATAAGCTTTCTGATACATAGTAACCTAATTCCTTCGACCAAGAGATCATGCTTATCACCATCACCGGAAGGATGCTTTGATGACATCAAACACCACACCATAACTGGCTGGCTATAAAGGTGGCATTGAGTGTTCGGAAAGTATGGGTTGAAACACATGGATCAAGAGTGGGATTTGTCCATCCATATGACGGATAGATATACTCTGGGCCGTCTCGGTGGAATGTCATCCAATTAGCTTGCAAGCATGTGACTGGATCACAAGGGATCACATATCACGGGAACGAGGTTGAACTAGGTATGCAGAGATACCGACGATCAAAACCTCGGATAAGTAAACTATCGTGAGACAAAGGGAAATTGGTATCGTATGTAAGTGGTTCATTCGATCGCAAAGTAATCGTAGAAATATGTGGGAGCCATATGAATTTCCAGATTCCTCTATTGGTTATTGATTGGAGAAGTGTCTCGGTCATGTCCGCATAATTCACGAACCGTAGGGAGACACACTTAAGGATTCAATGTTGTTGTGTAGTTATGGAATGATGAGTAAGAGACCGAATGTTGTTCGGAGTCTCGGATGGGATCCGGGATATCACGAGGATATCCGGAATGGTCCGGATAATAAGATTCATATAAGGAAAGTCCTGTTTCGGAGTTCGGGAATGGTTCCGGTGTTTTCATCGGGAATGTTCTAGAAGGTTCCGGAATGTCCGGCACTCCGGAAGGGAAGGGTACATGAATGTGTCATAACAAGTTGGAATGATTGCATCATTTACTAGGTGTCATCGCTGAACAAAATAAAGGGTTTAATCAAATCCTAGTTTGAAAAGTCAAACGCCAATTTGAAAAGTTAAACGACTATTTTGGGAAGTGGAGGGAGAGAAGGAAACCTGGGAAGAGAAGGTTTCCCTTCTCTCCTCCAAACCGCCGGCCAGCAAGGGAGTTGGGGAGGACTCGGCTAGACCTAGCCGTCCCTCCCACCTATAAAAGAAAGGGAGGGGCCTCCCCTTCTCCCTACACCTCGTCCCTTAGCCGGCGCCCCTCTAAACCCTAGGCCAGCCGCCGCCCCCTTCTAGATGCGGCTGCCCTAGAGCTCCTCTAAACCGTCGTCTAGCTAATCCCTAGATGCTGGTTGCTCTAAACCCCTTGGTGTCTCTAGACCCTATATCGCCAAGACCTCTCTCATAGTCCACCATACTCCCTCTGGCTTAAGGCGAAGCCCTGCAAGATCTCCCCTCTACTTCCGGTACCACGCCGTCGTGCTGCCGGAATCGCGAGGAGAGTGCTACAACCTCCGCTGCCTTCTGGAACAAGGGAGAGGAAGGTCTTCATCGAGTACCGAACGTGTGACCGACTGCGGAAGCGCTGCCGGAACGCAGCGCCGGAAGGATCGTCTACGCGATCTTGAGATCGGCAAGTGTACGACTACATCACCCACGAGAATCTGCTCTCGTTAACCGCTTTGGAATCTTCGAGGGTGAGTTCCTCTATCGACTCGTTGCTACAATCTAGTAGATAGATCTTGGCTTGTTTGTGTACATGCGGTAGAAATTTTTTGTTTTCCATGCTACGAACCCCTACAGTGGTATCAGAGCCGTGTCTATATATAGATCTGTTGCACGAGTAGAACACAATGGTCATTGTGGGCATTGATGCTTTTGTTGTCAATTGCTTCTTGTGTACTTTGCATCTTGCGGGATGGTGGGATGAAGCGGCCCGGGCTAACCTTACATGACATCGTTCATGAGACTTGCTCCACACTTGACATGCAACTTGTATTGCATAAGTGGCTTTGCGGGTGCCTGTTTCTCCCAACATAGTTAAGATTCAATTTACAACGGGTGATTCACAATACTAGTATCAATGTTGTGGTTCTTGTTCGTAAGTTAGAACGACACTTATTGAAAGCCCCAAACCACGTAAAACATGCAAAGAAAATTAGAGGCATATAACTTTGTTTTGCAGGGGTGTGCTGCGATGTGATATGGCCATGATTGTGATTATATTTGATGTATGCAATGTTCCTTATTGTAAGTTGACAACCGGCAGGAGCCATATGGTTGTTTTTTAAATTCTGTTAAGATCCGCGTGTCTATTCAAAGTAGTTGTAATAGTTCAAACTGGTGGACGACAACCATGAAACGGCGCCATTGACGTTGACGCCATGCCGGTGATGATGGAGATCATGTTCGTGCTTGAAGATGGAGATCGGAAGCACAAAAAAGAAAGGCCATATCATATCACATATTATGAATTGCATGTGATGTTAATCCTTTTATGCATCTTGTATTGCTTAGTTCACGACGGTAGCATTATAAGATGATCCCTCGAGCACACAATTTCAAGTTTTAAAGTGTTCATCCTTAGTAAGCACCGTTGCTAAAGCTCGTTGTTTCGAAGCACCACGTGATGATCGGGTGTGTTAGATTCTGCGAGTGTATACAACGTGAGAAAGCCAGATTTGCTCATGCGGAAGCTAAGGTTTGATCTTGACGAGCCTAGCATGTACAGACATGGTCTTGGAACACGGATCACCGAAAGGTAAAGCATGAGTCATATAGTAGAAATGATGAACATGTTGATTGTTCGCCATTGAAGCTACATCAACTCTCGTGATGATCGGTTTTGATGTGGTGGATTTGGTTCGTGTGATCACTAAAACAATGTGAGGGATATTTTTTTGAGTGGGAGTTCAACAACAATATGATTAAAAGTTGAACACTATTTATCATAAATTAAGTCAAAGTGAATTTGCATAGTTGTTGTAGTCATTGGCGTCTGTTTACCACCTTGCGCTTAGTTTTAATTGAGATGATAGAACTATAGAATTATGGTTAGTTACTTTACGAACTAGTATCGTATTGTTTTGAAGTGTTAATCTAAAGTTTAAAAGTCCTACTGCAAACTTTCAGTTAGTTACGGTTACTTCATGAAGTTTAATAATTGGTATTAACACAAGAGTGACAATTCCAATGTTAGTGTATAATTATCATGTTTGTCTCCATGATTCTTGATATTCGAAAGATAGTTTCGATATCAAGGTAATCTAGGAGTTGAAAGAGTTGTTTCAGAAACCATGATATGTGGAAGATATTGTGATATCTGAAACGAAGTTTTGGTTGTAACATGATAGAGTATAATATGGCAAAAGTCATGTTGTCATATTTGATGAGAATTTGCAAAAAGGTTGGAGACGCTGGTCGTCTTAATCCTCCAAAAGGTTTTGGAGAGAAACAGTATACTCGTGATTCACCGTTATAAGCTAAAGGTAGCTTGATCATGGATGATTCTATGATAAGGGTGAATATTTGATGTAGGTAAAATGTTTACTACACCAAGAGATCACTAAAGAAAGGAATTTGAAAGAACACCAAACATTTGATAATGGTAATCTACTTCAAAGTGCAAGTCCAAAGACATTGGTATTTAACTATACACGATTTGGACTATGTGTCATGTGTATGGCTCCACTATTGATGTTGATAGATTCTTTCAAACAGAAAAGAAATACTGAAAGAGAATCTCATGAATATATGGCTGAAAAGAAAAGACTAGAATTGTTCAGTTTAGGTATATAAAGGATATACGTGTTATGGATATATTCTTTGCTTGTTAAATAATGTGGTTCTTAAGTATTGGATACTGAATTTGTTGGTATGAATAGTCATATGAAACAACAAAATTCATGTACTACAATGGCCTAAGTAACTAGCAAAAGAATATGTGATGATGTTCATCGAGAACAAATAAAGGGTTATTGTGCTGCTCGTTAAACATCAAAGCTTGCCTTCAAGATTTGTTTTATCAGGTATTATGAGAACAAAAGGGTTGTTCAAATAATTGCCGTAATCCATAAAAGATGGATGATTCACAAATCTCGTTGGAGAAATCACATCCATAAAACTAGTGCTAAATATGTCGAAAGACAAATTGATTGAAAGATCACTTAGGAAGTGACATCGCCGTTTAAATTATATTGAAAAGAAAACATGAAGAAAATCCATGTGGATGGAATTTTGGAGTCTATTTGATTTTGATCAAACGACGCTTGTGAAACTTTCCTAGAGATAATTAAAACTTCGTTCATAGGCCAAAAGGGAACGAATGACTAGCTTATTGGAACTTGTACATATTGTTGTATGAAGTCCATTATGTGTAGTCAAGAGCGATGGATTTCAACTTCATATGCTTTCTCCGAAAATTTGAGTGAATATATGAATATTTACTTAATAAGGATGAAGTATGAAACATTTGAAAAGTTCAAAGACTTTCAAGATGAAGTGCAAGATCATTATAACAAGAATATAAATAGTTTATGATAAGATCATAAAGGAAGATACTTGAGTTACAAGTTTAGCATAATACTAAGATTTAAGGAATCGTTCCATGGATTTGCATGTCCCGAAACACCATAAGAGTATGGAGCGTTCGATATATGTAATTAAACCTTGTTTGACATGGTAAGATCGAAGGTGTAAATCATAAAACTGCCATTATATTTTAAAGATTAAAAGCTATAGAGACTACCGTTTTTACACTGAAAAGAGCTCCATCATAATCCTTTGAAATGACACCATATAAAGTTATGGTTTGGGATAAAACCCAAGTTGTCCTTTCTTAAACATTGGTATGCTATGCATAAGAAAGATGTTTGCAACCAAAGTCGGTTGAACCTGTCTTTGTATGTTATTTCGAATAACTGTTAAGTAAACCTCCATAACATCGGAGACAAAAGTGTTTGTCACTTAGAACGTCAAGTTTGTTTGAGAAGGAATTTTTCGTGAAAAAATAAGTGGGAGGACAATAGAACTTTGATAAGGTTAAAAGAACCTTAGCTATATGTGCAAAGTTGCGCAGCGCCGAAAAGTGTTCCGGAGGCAGCGACAATGCTCATGGCTCACGTGCCTCAAAGGTTGTGGTTACGAAGGTCAAAGTTTCTATTGAACCAAGTAGGTCGAGTAAGCAATCAAATACCAAGATTTGAGGGTTGAATCATTATTTGAGAATAATGAACGTACTACATGCAAAGAAGCGATGATGGGCCCTGACTCCGTAAAATGGCTTGAAGCCATAAAATCCGTGATAGTTCCATACACGAGAAATCAAGTTTTGAACTTGAAGGACCCTCGAGAAAGGTGTAAGACCTTACAGTTGTGTTTGGATCTATAAAGAAATAGACATAGATGTTTCACATCTATGAAATAGTCGACATGTTGGGAAAGAGTTCACAACAATGTTCAAAGGTTGACTATGACAAGATCTGATCTTTCATAGCGATATTTAGTCTAGACGGATTAATGTAGCAACCACTACATATAATTTTGTTATGTGGTAGTTGAATAAACAAAACAAGTTCTTCTAATAGAATTGTTACCTAGGACATGTGCATAACACGGTCCATAGGGTTTTGTTAATTCAAAGGATGCTAAAAGCATATGCGAACTTCAATGGTTGAAGTGAGCATCGCGGAGTTGGAATCTTCAAAATGATGAAACTGTTAAAAGAGTTTAATTTCATCAGAGACAATGAAGATGCTTGCATTTGCAAGAAATTAAGTGGGAGCGCTAAGACATGTTTCTAATACATTATGTAGAAGACATATTGTTGATTGGAAATGATGTATCTTTTATTGACACAAGATAAGAATTTCATCTCGATGAAAGGCTTAGGAAAAACCCAGATATTTGGCATCAATAGACGCTAATATGGTTGTGCCAAAAGTACATAGATGATATATTGAATGAGTTCAATATAAAAACTATAAGAAAGGTTCTTGTTGCACAGAAAGGATTGAATGAGTTCAATATTGATGATATATTCAAGTGTATTGACACTTGGTAAGTGAAACAAAGATTCAAGTATAGATTGATACTTGATGTATGAAATCACAAAGAGTATTTATATCAACCATGTTGTGATATGTACAAATCCAGATATGTCCTATGCTCTAAATGTTATGAGCATATACCAGAATGATTCATAAGATGATTATTGGACGATAGTAAAGATATTCTTATGATCTTGTAAAAGAACTAAGAATATATTATTTTGTAGAAGTGACAAATAGATGGTTAGTTCATTGTAAATGAATTACATTGATACTAGTTTTGTCACAAAGTACAAATTAAGTTTATCTCAATCTAAACTAAGGGTGGCACAATGTGATGGAAAGTAAGTTCCATAATGGATTTGGATGAGTTCCAAAGTTAAGACATTGTGACAGATACTACAACAAAAGGACTAAGTATATAACTGCTGTTATAGCAGCTAAAGAGGGAATTTGTGTCCATTAGTTTGTTATCAAACTAGGTGTAGTTCACAGCGGGATAATACTATGAAGATATATTGTACGACAATGTTATCAACATGTTTTAAACCCCAAAGAACTAAAGGTCTCACCAAAGGACCAAATTTATACAAAGCCATCTCATTAGAGAATGAGTGATGCGTAGAGACGCAAAGACATGCAATTACACACGGACCTGGAAGTGTCAGATCCGGAGATCAGTCGACCACTAGTAATCGTGTACATACGACACCAGAAAGCCATATGTGTTGAATACACAAAGGTTTGAAACTAGATTATTGACTCTAGTGCAAGTGGTAGACTGTTGGAGATATGCCCAAGAGGCAATAATAAAGTGGTTATTATCATATCTTCATACTTATGATAAATGTTTACATACCATGCTATAATTGTATTAACCGAAAACATTAATACTTGTGTGATTTGTAAACATAAAAGAGTCCCTAGTAAAGCCTCTTGTTAAACTAGCTTGTTGGTTAATATATGATCATGGTTTCCTGATCATGAACATAGAGATGTTATTAACAACAGGGTCATATCATTAGGAGAATGATGTGATGGACATACTCCTATAGTTAAGCGTAGCATAAAGATCAAGTCATTTAATATAGTTCATTTTCTATAAGCTTTCTGATACATAGTAACCTAATTCCTTGGACCATGAGATCATGCTTATCACCATCACCGGAAGGATGCTTTGATGACATCAAACACCACACCGTAACTGGGTGGCTATAAAGGTGGCATTGAGTGTTCGGAAAGTATGGGTTGAAACACATGGATCAAGAGTGGGATTTGTCCATCCATATGATGGATAGATATACTATGGGCCCTCTCGGTGGAATGTTATCCAATTAGCTTGCAAGAATGTGACTGGCTCACAAGGGATCACATATCACGGGAACGAGAAAAGAGTACTTATCGGTAACGAGGTTGAACTAGGTATGCAGAGATACCGACGATCAAAACCTCGGATAAGTAAACTATCGTGAGACAAAGGGAAATTGGTATCGTATGTAAGTGGTTCATTCGATCGCAAAGTAATCGTAGAAATATGTGGGAGCCATATGAATTTCTAGATTCCTCTATTGGTTATTGATTGGAGAAGTGTCTCGGTCATGTCCGCATAATTCACGAACCGTAGGGAGACACACTTAAGGATTCGATGTTGTTTTGTAGTTATGGAATGATGAGTAAGAGAGCGAATGTTGTTCGGAGTCTCGGATGGGATCCGGGATATCATGAGGAGATCCGGAATGGTCCGGAGAATAGGATTCATATAAGGAAAGTCCTATTTCGGAGTTCGGGAATGGTTCCGGTGTTTTCATCGGGAATGTTCTAGAAGGTTCCGGAATGTCCGGCACTCCGGAAGGGAAGGGTACATGAATGTGTCATAACAAGTTGGAATGATTGCATCATGTACTAGGTGTCATCGCTGAACAAAATAAAGGGTTTAATCAAATCCTAGTTTGAAAAGTCAAACGCCAATTTGAAAAGTCAAACGGCTATTTTGGGAAGTGGAGGGAGAGAAGGAAACCTGGGAAGAGAAGGTTTCCCTTCTCTCCTCCAAACTGTCGGCCAGCAAGGGAGTCGGGGGAGGACTCGGCTAGCCCTAGCCGCCCCTCCCACCTATAAAAGAAAGGGAGGGGGCACCCCCTCTCCCTACACCTTGTCCCTTAGCCGGCGCCCCTCTAAACCCTAGGCCAGCCGCCGCCCCCTTCTAGATGCGGCTGCCCTAGAGCTCCTCTAAACCGCCGTCTAGCTAATCCCTAGCTGCTGGTTGCTCTAAACCCCTTGGTGTCTCTAAACCCTAGATCGCCAAGGCATCTGTCATAGTCCACCATACTCGCTCCGTCCTAAGGCGAAGCCCTGCGAGATCTCTCCTCTACTTCCGGTACCACGCCGTCGTGCTGCCGGAATCGCGAGGAGAGTGCTACAACCTCCGCTGCCTGCTGGAACAAGGGAGAGGAAGGTATTCATCGAGTACCGGACGTGTGACCGACTACGGAAGCACTGCCGGAACGCAGCGCCGGAAGGATCGTCTATGCAATCTTGAGATCGGCAAGTGTACGACTACATCACCCACGAGAATCTGCTCTCGTTAACCGCTTTGGAATCTTCGAGGGTGAGTTCCTCTATCGACTCGTTGCTACAATCTAGTAGATAGATCTTGGCCTGTTTGTGTGCATGCGGTAGAAAATTTTTGTTTTCCATGCTACGAACCCCTACACCTTTAACACCGGTTCTTATACGAACCGGTGTTAAAGGGTGGCGCACGTGGGGATGCCGTAGCGCTCAGCCCGCCCCCCCTTTAACACCGGTTCATAACACGAACCGGTGTTAAAGGTTGTGGGACGCGACAGGAAAAAGAGATAAATCTCTGCCGCGACAGGAAAACGTCCTAAATCTCTGCCGCGGCAGAGTTCTGCCGCCGCCCCGTTTTGGGCATATTTTTGCGGCACGGCGGGGACAGGGAGGGGGGGAGGGGAATCGATCGGGAGCGGTATATACACATACATCGTCGTTGGTACATACAAGTACATGAATAATTAAGCAACTATTATTATACACAAACATCTACATTGTGTGGTATTCTCCGTAAACGTTGAAGCATCAAGTACAAGACAAACACGTTTAAGCATCTAAAGAGTTTTTGGATATCTAAAGTGTTCTCCGCCAGGCGTGACGACCTCATCAAGTATGAACCCCGCCAATTCCTATTGAATGGCTCGTATGCGGTCAAATGGTAGGATTTGGTCCCGCATCCATTCGATCTAAATATATATGAAGAATAGGGTCAATATATAAGAATAAAACTCAACACAATTGATGGTAATAAAATAATGTTGTGTACTTTGTTTACTTACTCTAAGTTGTTCTAGTGCGGCTTGGCCCGTCGCACATATCGTGTTGCGAATGAACTCGCAAACATAGTATCCACATAAGTTATTGTCGGGTCCCTGATACGCGCACTTTACAAGAATAGAGAGTTCAATCAAAATAATAATCAATAAAGCATGATATAATGGAATTGGAAGCAGAATCAAAGAGATACGCAGACCTAGCTAGTATTACTTACATTTTGGTCTACAAATTTTAGTTCTTCTGACCATTCACCCACGACCCTGCCCGTGAACATTTTCCAAACCCTGTCCGGCAAAGAAAATGGATAAAGGAGTAATTAATTACTTGTTGTCACGAAAGTTGCCGATCTAGTGTGATAATATGATTGAAATTACCTCTGGAGCATCTCTCTAAAGTCTGCCCATAGAACTTTTTGTTTTCGTAACGAGTCCATGACAAGGACTTTTCCTGAGTCAGGTTGAATTACTAGCAGAATAAAGTGGAACCTACGCACGCATAACTCATCATCAGTTACACTTAACATCGAGTAAGCCGAAACAGAATGTGTACAAGAGAGGGTAACAGTACTCACGAGAAGTTGTAAGGCAATAGTATTTCCCTTTTGTTTTGTTGTCTCAGTAAACACCTTAGCAAGTAATCTTCAGTTTGCCCGGGTTTGGTTCTTACCACTTCTTCATGAACTCTATTTGGGTCAGCGAACCCAATGTCAAAAGGGCCTCCTTTCATGCATTCCATAACCTTTTTCCTGCATAATAGTATATACATATATGGTGAGCATATATATACATGCAATTAATGAAGTGAATGAGATGAGATAGAAATTATAGAAATAGTACTTACACACAATAAAGGCTGATGGTAGCTTTGTCGAGTTCCTTCTGATTGAATAGAAAATGCAAGTCTTGAATGTTGAAGTCGATCTCGTCATCTTCGCACAAGAAAATCTGATCCCTTATATGCGCCGTGATCCATTCTTCCTTTCTCGTCTTGCAGAAATCAAGGTACCACTTGTGCAATCTTCGCATCTTTGTTGGTAGGTTCTTGAGCTCCCCTTTATTGACGAGATTATTCCCATACTTCCATGGTTGTATGGGGTTGACATCGCCAGTGGGAATGTTGTCTCCCATGAGGTTTAAGTATGCAATGTAAGTCATCCCCATCTCATTTGCCTTTCTTTGTAGCTCTGCCTCGTAATCATTTACAGGTGGAGCGTTCTGTGTGTTGAACATTTGGAGCGGGGCGCCTGATTGCTTTTCCTGCTCTCCGAGCATGGAAACTGTTTTCTGGGGTGCCGCACGACTGCTACTTTCAGTCTCCCTCCTCCTTGCATCCCCCTTCAAAATCTGGCGCTCGTAGTCCGGCACAAGTGGGGTTTCAGGTTTCAAAAGATTATTGTAAAACTTCTCCACCACCGCCGGACCTATTTTCTCCTTTGGCTCGGACCGTCTAGGTGCAAAGAATTTCTTGACCTCTTCTTCCGAGATCCTATTTGTCTCCTCGTCGCTGCGATTCCACGGTAAAACCGGCAATGGCTTGGCGGAAGGCTGCGGGACGTAGTTTCTTGAACTCTTTGGCGTACGGTTTCCTGCGGATTTCTTCGTGGCAGTGCTAGTTATGCTCTTCGTGGCAGTTCTCTTCCGCTTACGCTGAGGAGATAGCTGGCGCGCCGGAGATGGCTGGCGCGCCGGAGATGGCTGCCGCGCAGGAGATGGCTGAAGCGCCGGAGATGGCTGCCGCGCAGGAGATAGCTGAAGCGCCGGAGACGACAGGGGAGTATTCTGATGACTTGGAGACGGCTGAGGCGGCTCAGACTGCTGACGCTACGGAGACGGCGGGGGTGCCAGTGGCCTCCAATTTGGAAGCACGATGTGTTCCTTCTTCCAAAGAATGGTTGTTTTCACTGCAAATTTCAGTTGAGTTTCCCCTTCACCTGTAGCATGGTCAAGCTGTGCTTCCTCATATTCCTTCACAACCTCATCCACCCTGACAATAGCATAGCCATCTGGAATCGATCGGCAGTTGTAAGTTCCACCAGCTACAGGAGGTAAGGCATAGCCGATAGCCACCTTAATGGATAAGCCCATTAATCTCACATGCAGCTCAGCGTGTTTGCTCTCCGTGATCTCATCCACGGGGTATCGAGGACCCGCCATTTCAAGCGTGGGCTGCACGTTCTCCGTGGAAGCCATGCTGCTTTTCCGCGCAGAGTCTGGGCCGCCGACAGCTTCGAATGCAGGATATTCTAATGCCGCTGAGATGGGCCGGTAGCTTGCTGGCTCTGTTGTGTATTCACTTGCGCCTGCAGTGCCACAAGTGCATGTTCTATCTATGTCATCCGCTCTGTACGCTCTTTTTCTTTTCTGCCGCACCATCTATAAGAGTCGCCCGACTCGGCAAACCCATCCTTCCACGTCATACCCCCTGTGCCTCGTGCATGTCCAGGGTGTTCTTTTTTACCGATGGCGCGTGTGAGCTGGTCATTCTCTCGGTCGGGATGGAAGGTCCTGGCGGCTGTTTCCTCGTATGCCGTGATGAGTTCAATGACGGGTTTGGCAAGGAGGGTTGGGAAGATACACAATCCTGTTTCTGGGTCCAACCTTGCCCCGATTCCGTAGAACCAAGTCTTTGCACGTAGGTCCCACCCATGTGTCTGGGGTGTGATCCCTCTAGCCCGCAGGGGCTTCTCAGCTTCCTCCCACTTAGGCCTCTGAGATATGTAGCCACCTGACCCCGTCCTCTGGTGATATTCCTTCTTCTGGGCATTTAGCGTATTGGTTTCTGACCTCTTTGTAGCTTTAGCACCTTGTGGCATCCCGCAAAAACCACTACTAGAAAATCGCGTTGAATTTGTGCATTGCATCGTCATCATCATGCATCGTTTGTCTAAAACTATTTTCGCAAAGCCCGATTTGTTTTCCAAACGCCCCATCTTAATTCAAATGCAAAGCCCGGTTCTCCGGATTAATTATTTTGGCCGCTATCGGTTTGCACACGGCCCGTTTAAAACAAAATAAAAGTTTTAATTGTTTTAGCGGGGGCAGTCGAACGGGCCGAATCGACCCGAACGACCACCCCCATTTTTCGAATCGGTCCACCGCAAACCAGCCCCTCTAAATCCTACGGCTACCTAAAACTCTACCCATCCCTCTGGCCACATCACCCTGGCCAACCCCGTCGTGACACCTCACTCCACCCCTCACCCCACCCAACCAGAAAACGCCACTTGGCTGCCACATCACTCCCTCTCTCCACCTCTCTCTCTCAACCACACAACACACACCGCACGCCACACGCACACACGCGCACACCACACGCCTGCCCCGCGCCTGGGCCCCACCCTCCCCAGAGCGCTGAGCCGCCCCCGTCTCCCCGCACCTTCTTCCCCGCGAGCGCCCTGCAACCTCCAGCTGCCGCCGCCGCTCCCTCCTCTCCCCTCTCCGGCCCGAGCCGCCGCGCTCCCCACCTGCCCCGCAACCCCCTCCGCGGCTCGCCCCCGTCCCTCGCTCGCTCCTTCTCTCTCTCTCCTGCGCGCGCGCCCGACCCGCCCGTTGCCGGCGACCGCACCGCACCGCTCCGCCCCGCCTCCGCCGGCGTCTGCTTCCCGCGCCGCCGCGCCTCCGCGAGCTCCGCCGCCGCTCCGCCCCGAGGCCGCGCCCGCATCGCCGACCCCGCCTCCATCTGCGGCCCCCGCCTCGCCGGACCTCTCCTGCTCACCTCCGCCGCGCCGGCCCGCCCCTCGTCAGCGTTCCGCCCGTCTCCACCGCTCCGGCGCCGCCCAGTACCACCCCGAGCCGCCGGGCCTCGCCAGCGTCCCCGGCCCGCGCCCCTCCATCCCCGGCGTCGTCCTCCCCAGCAGAGCCCCGCCGCGTCCCCCACGTCCGCACCACCGCCCCGCGCCGCGACGACCTCCGCTTCCGCTCGTAGCAGCCTCCGCGCCCGCGGCCGCCCGAGCTCCGCGCCCCGCCTCCGGCCGTGCTCCGCGCCGCCGCGCCGAGCCCGCCTCGCCGGCGCCTTCCTCGTCCGCCCCCTTCGCCTTCCATGTCCGCGCGCAGCAGCTGGCCCCGCCTGGACCCACCTGCCCGCGGGCCCACCCCATCGCCGCCGATGCCATCCGCCTCCACCGTGCAGGATCCCTGTGTAGTACCAAGTTGGAGCCAAGTTGGTGGCTGTGGAACAACAAGATCGACACCGGCAAACGAACCCCGAAAACACCAAGTTCACCCCTCGCCAAGATCTTCGTCGGAACCCGGTGGTCTCCCACATGGACCTGAGAACGAACCCGAAGGCCACCGACGGCGAACCCTGAGGCCTCGACGCGACGATGCCTGCTTCCCGGACCCTCGACACGCCAGGATCTACCCTCGGACGCCAAGACCCGAACCGGGAGGATGCAAAGATCGCCACGAGAACGACAAGCACTTCACCCCGAAGCCAAGACCGACCCGACTAGAGAACCCGACAAGACCGTCGCGACGACAAGAATGGCATCGGCCCGGAAGAATCCGACACGCCCCGACACCGAACCAAGACCTGCTTCCCGGACGCGACAAGAACTACCCCGATCCGAGACCCTAACCCCGGAGTTAGAGATCGACCCCGTCGAACCCTGAACCCCGACCCCGAACCCCGGAACCCCAAGATCGTCGAACCCTAATGTGTGAACCCCTTCCCGAAACCCTATTTTATAACATAATATAACTTGTCGCATATTAAATGTTCATGCATGCATCCTTATCTGTGGTTGGGGGCCTTATGCCGATTCACCTAATAATTAAATATGGGGCCCATATGCGGCCAAATCTAGTCTCATATCGGCCTCATTTAAACTTGTGTAGCGAACCGGTATCTTATCTTGCCTTGTTATAACAACATTTAATTGCGGGGTAGATAAATAACTTGAACCATCTAATTAATTGTCGGGACCCCGGTTCCGCTTAATATTGACCTAATTGCATCGCACCTTTGCCATGTCATGCATCATACATGCATCATGCCGATCTTTTGCCGTAGTATTAAATATTACATCCGGTGTTTCTTCTAGTGTTTTGCTTCTTCGCGGATAAGGCCGTTGAGTTGATGTGAGCTTCGCCCCGATCTTCGGTTGCACCTTCGGCAATGTTTCTCAGGCGAGCATCTCCCCCTTTCTACCTATCTTACTTTTATAGTATTTATTCCCTCCTGTTGATCTATTGCTATCTGTGTTGCGATGCTCTAGTGTTTCGTACCCGTGATATCCCTTGCAGCCTTTATTGCCTTGGACACATCCTATTACCTGTTGTTTGGTAGATAGTTGGACTTGCGCGTCGTAGTCGCTGGCTCAAGTGCTGTTGCGTGTCGTCAAATGCCACAGTTGTTGATGTATTGCCGCATGTTGATGATGGAGATGATCATAGTTTTACTTATCGTTCACTTTAATTTCTGTTTAACAACTAAAATTGAAATAAGCAGAGGCATCGGTGGGTGATAGAAAATATTTGGTTTCCGAACGCCCACTTGTGTCCCGTAAGACCCCGAGTACTTGATACCTGTTCCTTGATTTATCGCGCTATCCACATCCGGGAGGTATATGGGACCCCCCTGAGCCAGAGCTTGATTCAGTCTTATTTCTTGGGGCCACAACTAGTTTGAGGTTTTATTTACGATCCTGTACTTATGCCATGCTACTTATGTATTTAAATTGTGCGACAGATAGCACACTGTACTGTTTAGGAAAGCGGAGTGATTACGCGGTATCGACACCCCGAGTTTTCGGGTTCCCAGTCGCTTACAGCCATTGGCGCAAACCTTGAGTCCGTCTCGGAGCTTGCTTACTCCGTTGCGGAATCTACTCAATGGGGTGGCCCCCTGAAATATTTCTAAATCCTGTGATTATTCAGTCGTGAAAGCCTCGTTGGGTTTTGATTTGGTTTTTCCGAGGTTGATCGAGCGTGTGTTGCTATTGGTGCACCCCGGCCGGGTAAAACTTTCTGAAAGCCGCGTCCGCGGATATGGACGACTTGGAGCACAGTATCTCGATCATAGACAAGCATAACTAAAGTTTACTGCTATAAATTTGACTTTATAATGACTAGTAATCAGCTTCACTATAACGGAATGGCTAAATAATACTGCCCACAATTTCTTGTTTGGAGTGTCGCTTGCGACCATTGTATCTGACTAGTAAGTATTGCAACTACAATGGAATGGCTGAATAAAAGTACCAACAACTGCTGGGTTTTGGGGTTATCTCATGCTAATTGTATCTGATTAGTAAGTGTTACAACTATAACGGAATGATTAACCAAAAGCGCCCACTGCTTATTTTATCAGGACGATTATCTAAACCTGACTAGTAATTGCTGCAACGATAACTGAATAAATAAAACTGCCAACGGTGTGAGTTCCTCGGTTGACTTCCTCGATCGGTCTCGAGGGGGAAACACCAGGATGGGTTGTTTGGTGTTAGAATCAGGTTGGTTCCGAATAGGTCTTTCTTATCCCTCTCTGATTGCCGCCAGTTGTATCGAGTCTCTATAGGTCGTTCAGTGCATGCTGCCGCTGCCGCTTCAGTCCACCATACCTATGTAGGCGAGGACCGCCGAATTCTAGTCTCGCCGTGTACTGGCCTCAGTACAGACACTCCTCTTTTTCCTTTGCCCTTTGTCGGCACCCCTTTTGTTTAAGCAGGTTTTGAGATCGACGTCGTTAGCAGGGTTACCCTTCCGGCTTGGCCTGGGCAGGGTTATGGACGCCATTGGTTATTCTTCAGGGCTCTTAGCCCCATTTGCACCTTGTCCGTAGTCGGACGCTCTAACAGTTTCAAGGTGATTTGGATCTTTGTATATTATATCTGTATTCTTGACTCGTTGAGTCGCTGTTATATATATCTGTTCTGTGGGTCCCATCGAGGACTGTTGTGTAATGTTATTACTTCGTTTTTCTCCCGCACGAAAGTGCCTGGTGGGCACCTTTGAATCGTTTCTATGCGGGTTTGGCGGATTTCGCTAAAACTTGCATAGGTCCGATTCTGAGGGTGTTACAGAGTGGTATCAGAGCTCAGCAGTTGCGATACCCCACAAGTCCAGCCTGTAGGATAACCTAGCTAACGGCCGAAGTAGAGTGTCAAAACTATTTTTGCAAAACCGGTTGGATAGTTCTGATTAGGTCTGATTTTACTCCTTACCCCTCTGCTATTCTTCTCTTACCTCTGCGTGTTTTGAATCTGCTCTCTTATCTTTTCTTTCGAGTCCAGGAATTCTCGTGGTTGGGTTCCGTCGTACCTTCAGGGTTTCGCTTCCTCCTTTGATAACGGTGTTCTACCATCCGGTGTTCATGCTGCCTGAGTGATCCTTGTCTGTGGTACCATTCTTTGTTCCTTGTTTGTGCCTTCCGGTGTTTTCCGACGCGACGACATCATCTACGCCAGATCCGATGCAGAGTCTGCATCACTCCTCTGCTTCCGAACCTCGCTTGTCGAGATCTTTAGTCTGTTTCCGAGAATGGTTGCACGCTTTTCCACTGATTGTGCAGAGTAATAGTTTGGGTGTGTGATGGATTGGCCCCCATGCCGACTACCCCTTCTATTCGCTTTTGTACATTGAAGTGGATGAGAATGCATCGGTTCCCTCTTCCTATCGAAGCTAGAGGTGGCTTTATTTGTTGATACCTCTGCCTTCGACCTTTTGTTACCGGAGTGTTCTCTCGACGATCCCGGACAACGACCTCTTGTTAGTGGTGTCGCGAGGATCTACACGAAGCGCGTAGGACGCAGATCGCCGACCTTCCTTCCGGTACCATGAGGCGGATCTCGAGGGCGAGATCCTTTGTTAGTGGTGTCGAATTGTGGCATCCCGCAAAAACCACTACTAGAAAATCGCGTTGAATTTGTGCATTGCATCGTCATCATCATGCATCGTTTGTCTAAAACTATTTTCGCAAAGCCCGATTTGTTTTCCAAATGCCCCATCTTAATTCAAATGCAAACCCGGTTCTCCGGATTAATTATTTTGGCCGCTATCGGTTTGCACATGGCCCGTTTAAAACAAAATAAAAGTTTTAATTGTTTTAGCGGGGGCAGTCGAACGGGCCGAATCGACCCGAACGACCACCCCCTTTTTTCGAATCGGTCCACCGCAAACCAGCCCCTCTAAATCCTACAGCTACCTAAAACTCTACCCATCCCTCTGGCCACATCACCCTGGCCAACCCCGTCGTGACACCTCACTCCACCCCTCACCCCACCCAACCAGAAAACGCCACTTGGCTGCCACATCACTCCCTCTCTCCACCTGTCTCTCTCAACCACACAACACACACCGCACGCCACACGCACACACGCGCACACCACACGCCTGCCCCGCGCCTGGGCCCCACCCTCCCCAGAGCGCTGAGCCGCCCCCGTCTCCCCGCACCTTCTTCCCCGCGAGCGCCCTGCAACCTCCAGCTGCCGCCGCCGCTCCCTCCTCTCCCCTCTCCGGCCCGAGCCGCCGCGCTCCCCACCTGCCCCGCAACCCCCTCCGTGGCTCGCCCCGTCCCTCGCTCGCTCCCTCTCTCTCTCCTGCGCGCGCGCCCGACCCGCCTGTTGCCGGCGACCGCACCGCTCCGCCCCGCCTCCGACGGCGTCTGCTTCCCGCGCCGCCGCGAGCTCCGCCGCCGCTCCACCCCGATGCCGCGCCCGCATCGCCGACCCCGCCTCCATCTGCGGCCCCCGCCTCGCCGGACCTCTCCTGCTCACCTCCGCCGCGCCGGCCCGCCCCTCGTCAGCGTTCCGCCCGTCTCCATCGCTCCGGCGCCGCCCAGTACCACCCCGAGCCGCCGGGCCTCGCCAGCGTCCCCGGCCCGCGCCCCTCCATCCCCGGCGTCGTCCTCCCCAGCAGAGCCCCGCCGCGTCCCCCACGTCCGCACCACCGCCCCGCGCCGCGACGACCTCCGCTCCCGCTCGCAGCAGCCTCCGCGCCCGCGGCCGCCCGAGCTCCGCGCCCCGCCTCCGGCCGTGCTCCGCGCCGCCGCGCCGAGCCCGCCTCGCCGGTGCCTTCCTCGTCCGCCCCCTTCACCTTCCATGTCCGTGCGCAGCAGCTGGCCCCGCCTGGACCCACCTGCCCGCGGGCCCACCCCATCGTCGCCGATGCCATCCGCCTCCACCGTGCAGGATCCCTGTGTAGTACCAAGTTGGAGCCAAGTTGGTGGCTGTGGAACAACAAGATCGACACCGGCAAACGAACCCCGAAAACACCAAGTTCACCCCTCGCCAAGATCTTCGTCGGAACCCGGTGGTCTCCCACATGGACCTGAGAACGAACCCGAAGGCCACCGACGGCGAACCCTGAGGCCTCGACGCGACGATGCCTGCTTCCCGGACCCTCGACACGCCAGGATCTACCCTCGGACGCCAAGACCCGAACCGCGAGGACGCAAAGATCGCCACGAGAACGACAAGCACTTCACCCCGAAGCCAAGACCGACCCGACTTGAGAACCCGACAAGACCGTCGCGACGACAAGAACGGCATCGGCCCGGAAGAATCCGACACGCCCCGACACCGAACCAAGACCTGCTTCCCGGACGCGACAAGAACTACCCCGATCCGAGACCCTAACCCCGGAGTTCGAGACCGACCCCGTCGAACCCTGAACCCCGACCCCGAACCCCGGAACCCCAAGATCGTCGAACCCTAATGTGTGAACCCCTTCCCGAAACCCTATTTTATAACATAATATAACTTGTCGCATATTAAATGTTCATGCATGCATCCTTATCTGTGGTTGGGGGCCTTATGCCGATTCACCTAATAATTAAATATGGGGCCCATATGCGGCCAAATCTAGTCTCATATCGGCCTCATTTAAACTTGTGTAGTGAACCGGTATCTTATCTTGCCTTGTTATAACAACATTTAATTGCGGGGTAGATAAATAACTTGAACCATCTAATTAATTGTCGGGACCCCGGTTCCGCTTAATATTGACCTAATTGCATCGCACCTTTGCCATGTCATGCATCATACATGCATCATGCCGATCTTTTGCCGTAGTATTAAATATTACATCTGGTGTTTCTTCTAGTGTTTTGCTTCTTCGCGGATAAGGCCGTTGAGTTGATGTGAGCTTCGCCCCGATCTTCGGTTGCACCTTCGGCAATGTTTCTCAGGCGAGCATCTCCCCCTTTCTACCTATCTTACTTTTATAGTATTTATTCCCTCCTGTTGATCTATTGCTATCTGTGTTGCGATGCTCTAGTGTTTCGTACCCGTGATATCCCTTGCAGCCTTTATTGCCTTGGACACATCCTATTACCTGTTGTTTGGTAGATAGTTGGACTTGCGCGTCGTAGTCGCTGGCTCAAGTGCTGTTGCGTGTCGTCAAATGCCACAGTTGTTGATGTATTGCCGCATGTTGATGATGGAGATGATCATAGTTTTACTTATCGTTCACTTTAATTTCTGTTTAACAACTAAAATTGAAATAAGCAGAGGCATCGGTGGGTGATAGAAAATATTTGGTTTCCGAACGCCCACTTGTGTCCCGTAAGACCCCGAGTACTTGATACCTGTTCCTTGATTTATCGCGCTATCCACATCCGGGAGGTATATGGGACCCCCCTGAGCCAGAGCTTGATTCAGTCTTATTTCTTGGGGCCACAACTAGTTTGAGGTTTTATTTACGATCCTGTACTTATGCCATGCTACTTATGTATTTAAATTGTGCGACAGATAGCACACTGTACTGTTTAGGAAAGTGGAGTGATTACGCGGTATCGACACCCCGAGTTTTCGGGTTCCCAGTCGCTTACAGCCATTGGCGCAAACCTTGAGTCCGTCTCGGAGCTTGCTTACTACGTTGCGGAATCTACTCAATGGGGTGGCCCCCTGAAATATTTCTAAATCCTGTGATTATTCAGTCGTGAAAGCCTCGTTGGGTTTTGATTTGGTTTTTCCGAGGTTGATCGAGCGTGTGTTGCTATTGGTGCACCCCGGCCGGGTAAAACTTTCTGAAAGCCGCGTCCGCGGATATGGACGACTTGGAGCACAGTATCTCGATCATAGACAAGCATAACTAAAGTTTACTGCTATAAATTTGACTTTATAATGACTAGTAATCAGCTTCACTATAACGGAATGGCTAAATAATACTGCCCACAATTTCTTGTTTGGAGTGTCGCTTGCGACCATTGTATCTGACTAGTAAGTATTGCAACTACAATGGAATGGCTGAATAAAAGTACCAACAACTGCTGGGTTTTGGGGTTATCTCATGCTAATTGTATCTGATTAGTAAGTGTTACAACTATAACGGAATGATTAACCAAAAGCGCCCACTGCTTATTTTATCAGGACGATTATCTAAACCTGACTAGTAATTGCTGCAACGATAACTGAATAAATAAAACTGCCAACGGTGTGAGTTCCTCGGTTGACTTCCTCGATCGGTCTCGAGGGGGAAACACCAGGATGGGTTGTTTAGTGTTAGAATCAGGTTGGTTCCGAATAGGTCTTTCTTATCCCTCTCTGATTGCCGCCAGTTGTATCGAGTCTCTATAGGTTGTTCAGTGCATGCTGCCGCTGCCGCTTCAGTCCACCATACCTATGTAGGCGAGGACCGCCGAATTCTAGTCTCGCCGTGTACTGGCCTCAGTACTGACGCTCCTCTTTTTCCTTTGCCCTTTGTCGGCACCCCTTTTGTTTAAGCAGGTTTTGAGATCGACGTCTTTAGCAGGGTTACCCTTCCGGCTTGGCCTGGGCAGGGTTATGGACGCCATTGGTTATTCTTCAGGGCTCTTAGCCCCATTTGCACCTTGTCCGTAGTCGGACGCTCTAACAGTTTCAAGGTGATTTGGATCTTTGTATATTATATCTGTATTCTTGACTCGTTGAGTCGCTGTTATATATATCTGTTCTGTGGGTCCCATCGAGGACTGTTGTGTAATGTTATTACTTCGTTTTTCACCCGCACGAAAGTGCCTGGTGGGCACCTTTGAATCGTTTCTATGCGGGTTTGGCGGATTTCGCTAAAACTTGCATAGGTCCGATTCTGAGGGTGTTACACACCTTCCTTGTATGCCACAAATTCGGGCCAGTGAGGTCTTATCTTCACATAATATGCGTCTTCGAAATCTAGAGTCTCGCGAGCTTTGACAAATTTGTTCAATTTTGTCTTCCAGTTGCGGAAAACGTCGGCCATCTTCTTTAGAGTCCACTCTTTGACCTTTTCCTTTATAACCGGTTTGTTTTCATCCTCCTCTGACGGAAGGGTGAAATTTACCAACAGCGAATTCCAAAGCGTTTCTTTGGATCTTTCATCGACAAAGGTACCGTCGCCCTTCTTTGGCTTATTCCAATTTTCAATTATGATTGGGATTTGGTCCCTAACAAGAACTCCAACCTGACGTACAAATTTGTCTGCGGCCTTCTTGGGCTCCATCGGCCTGCCATCAACACTGACTGCTTTGATTGTGAACTTTGCACGATCTTTCAACCGATGGCTCGCGCCTCGCTTGCTCTTTTTCATAGAATAAGATTGTTGCTGGCTGGTCGATCTAGAGGGCTAAAAGAAGAAAGAAGCGTTAATTAATACATGTACATATATACAAATCAATCGGTGGAAGTCAGCAGAGGATTAATCCATGCATATACCTCGACGGACTTTGTAATCACTAAAGTGCGTTCACCGGAGTCGTCATCCTCACCATGACTACTTGAGCTGTCATCATGTCCCTCCAAGTTCGGATATTGTGAGGTGTCCTCATGGATGATGTTCTCCATTATTTCTTCATCTTCAAGGTTTCTACTGAGTGGATCCATAGTTTCTGAAACAATAATATTATCTAGAGTAAGAGAGTAAACATTCAAGTGTACTTGGATTCATACACAAATATACATATTATTCATACAAAAATACACAAATAAATACACAAATGAAATTAAAACCCTACGGATGCTTGATCATTTTAAACGAGTTCCGAGGGGTACAAACCCTAATTCGGAGAAATCCCGGATGCATATGAGAGGGGCTAGCCACAGTGGCTGACGCGTGGGACCGTGGCCACGTCACAGCCACACAGGCGCCACGAGGGCTCACCGGAGGATGCTCGAGACAGCGGCGGATGGCGGCGCTGGAGAGCGACCTAGGGCGCGCGAGGTAGTGGGTTCGCCTCAGTGTGATGCGGCCTACCTAAAACGGGCGACGCCACTACCTAGGGGTCACCGGAGTGACGTTAACGACAACAGCCAGCGGCGGCGCTTGCAGAGCAGCGAGGTGACGACCCTAAACTAATACTAACTATAAAATACACTAAATAACCCTAAACTAAATACACTAAACTACACTAAATAAATAACCCTAAACTAAATAACCCTAAACTAATAACCCTAAACTAAATAAACCCTAAACTAATAACCCTAAACTAAATAAACCCTAAACTAATACTAACACTAAACTACTAATAATACAATAACAAGTAGAAATCTATTGCGAATCCACATATTTGTATTTTTTGTATGGCCTCGGTTAAGAACATTTTCACAAAATTTTATACACATGTATACTTGTGAAAATACTTTCAAAATTTGTCATATGCCAAAATTTTATACACAATATAATAAGCTCAATTTAGGTTGTACAAAATTCTAATAACTACAAAAAATACTAATAACTAATTAATAACTACCTGGGTCAGCCGGCGGGGTCGGCGGGGAGTGGCGGCATCGGGCGAGGACGGCGGGGTCGGCGGCGGAGGCGCCGCTCCCGAGAGTTGCTGGCGGCGGCGCGGTGGCGGCTCCGCGAGTGGACGTGGGGTGGCGGACGACACGGACGCGGTGGCGGGCGGCGGTGATGGCGGCGGACGGCGAAGGCGTGGTCGACGTCGGGCAGCCTGGCAGCGTCTCTGTTTCTCTGTCGCGGCTCCTGCTCTGCTCCTTTGCGCTCGATCAATCTGGCTGGGGGGAAGAGGAAGAGGAACGCGTGCCTTTATACCCCCCCTTTAACACCGGTTCCATCTAGGAACCGGTGTTAAAGGGGGAGGGAATTCGTTTCACGCCCGCACCCCCCTTTAACACCGGTTCCAGCCACGAACCGGTGTTAAAGGGGGGGGGGGGGGGTGTGTGCGCGCGAAACGAAATAAATGCGCCCCCCCTTTAACACCGGTTCCACCGGTTCCTGGCTGGAACCGGTGTTAAAGGGGGCATTTATTTCGTGCATTAAAGGGGTGGGGTCATTTTTAATTCAAAAAATAGGATAGAATTTAGAAAATTCATAACTTTTTTATTTCAACTAAGAAAAATATGAATAATATATCATAATTTTCAGAAAAATAATATCTATCCATTCATATAAAAACATTTTATATTTACTTTAGATGAAATTTTTCAAAATGATTAAAACACTTACATATAAATTTTGATTATTCAATTCAAACAAAAATAAAATAGTCAAATCCTAAAACTTTGAACATAAGAAATATTAAGCATATAAAAAGGAATCTAACCCTATTTTATTAGAGAAAATCATATTTTATTTTGTATTAACATTCTTGAATTGTTTGGATATTTAAATGTCGCATCTTTTGTATACTTTGGAATCTGACAAAACCTCTCTCGACTTGCATTGGATTTTTGATAAAATAGCATATTGTGAACCTAAAAATGATTTTTTAAAAAAATCATGAGCATCGTATCATGTACCTGAAGTTCATATCTGACCCACTTCCTGCCGATTCGACAGGAATTTGTCTTTTTCACTAGAGGTGGACGGAAAGGTTTTAGATCCCCCTGTTGGTACATTGTCCATATAAGGTGGTCTAGTATTTTTGTAAAATGTGGTGGTGGTTTTTTGAATTAGCCATTTGGTGGTTGCTTCACAAAACCGTTCGTTTTTTATGCTCGGAAAATGGAAAATGCCTCTTTGGTGCGACAAAAAGGAAAACTTCCTCTTGCAACATTGTTTGCCATGCCATGATGCACATGTATGCACAATATGTCCACATTATCACAAACTATGCCTTGGTTCTAGCTATAACATTGGTCATTTGACCCAAAAGCCAAGAAACCTCGAATGAAATAGGTCATTTTGTGAATGAGATAGAACTGGAATTAAAATACAGAATGCAACTAACAGTAAGTTACATAAAGAATGACTGAAAATTAAGATACATAAAAGAACTGAAAATTAAGATACATGTCCAGATTAAGTCACAATCGGCCAAACTTGTTTCGAAATGTTGGAGTGATTCAGTCATGCTCCTGCCTACACCTGTAATAGTCGCCGCTGTAGTCGTCGTACTCACCGCCGCCATCATCGCTGTCGTCGTTGGGGTCGCCGTAATTGAACCTTGAAGGCTGAGTACGCGTGGGCTGGACTTGAGGGTAGCGCAGACCGGGGTTAGAGTCGGCGGCAGTGTCATAGGCCATGACACTCTGGAGAGTCCAACTGCGCCACCATAGCCGACGGCCGGCCTCATTGAAGTTCGGAGGAGGTGGGCCGCCCTTCTCGTGCTTGGCGAGCGCCCTCTCACGCCGATCCCCGAAGAAGGCTTCCCAAGTAGGGAAATAGTCGAGATGCCATCTGGGGTTCCTCCGCTGCTCCGGCGTGAGCTCGAAGTAGTAGTGGTTCGTGATGGCCATCCGGCACGCCACACCTAGAGGGACAGGAGGAACCGGCACGCGTCCGACGCTCACCATCCAGCCGACGGGGACATAGTAGCCCGGCGGGCAGGGGTAGTTTGAGGCGCAAAACGCCTCCGCCTCCCTGGGGGTTAGTGCTACGGTGGAAGCCATGGGAAAGAGTGATGAGGTTGCAGATATGAATCTAGATATGTACAATGACAATGAAGGCCAACCCTACATATATATATAGTGAGAAATGGCTGGAGGGAAGAACTGGCGGGAAGAAAAATGGCGGGTAGAAATGGCAGAAAGAAAAATGGCTCATTTAATACATATACTGTTAACAGAAGAAATATGACATTGATTTCCATGTTGTGATACATATGTGTGCCAAAAATGGCTCAATTAATACATATAGTCAATCTTATGATCGCGTCGGCCTTTTCTCAACTTCAAAAATCTCAACATGTATTTCTTTTCAAAATATAGCATGGCTAAGCATGTAACAACTACAATGTTTTCACTAAGGAATGTATAGGGTATCCTATTAGGATTTTAGCATAGCATAAGTATAAAAGTTCTTTTCATGCATGTTTCAAAATCCACTAAGTATAATAAAAATAGTAGGACTTTAGATGATAGTGTCACTTGCCTTTCTCTTGGTAGGGAATGTTGGTTCACTCCTTGATCTTGCTAGTCTCACACTTTTCTAACTTCACTACAATCAATCAAGCAAACTCAATATGAACTAGCATTCCAAACCAATAATCAATCAAACAATTCACACACATCAAACAATGGGATCTAAGTCATGCATCTAAGCATGCAAGAGGTGGTTCTATTTGCAAAGATGGTCTCCACTAGGCTCCTAAACTTTGTAAGGTCCAAGGTGGTCATTTTTCAAAGTGGCAAAGTCATTTGAAAAGGGTTTTGTCCATAAACCATTTTTAAATCCATTCATCATTTTATGTGGTGGAAAATATTTTTATCAAAGCAACAACTTTAAGTTTTTCACCAAATAAGTTGTTGTTTCTCAGAACTTGGTGTTTAGGGTCAGTAGGTTTGATCCAAAAAAAATTCCCAAAGTTTTTACTCCAAAACATTTTCATAACAAAACCATTATTTTTATTTGGCTAGAAATAGGCTAAACCAAGTTTTTATTCCTAAACTTCACCAAATCCAATTTCAAAATCATGGGTTGGTTCCTAGGGTCAGTAAGTTCACCACAAAACAATTTGCAAAGGTTTTAACCTAAAAAACATTTTTGAACAATTTTTCTAATCTAAACAAGCATACAAATGTTTCTGCAAAAACAAACCATCTAACAGATACTATTTGCTAAAAAAATGGCATGGTTGTCTAGGGCTTGCTCCACTGATTCCAACGATATAAAGTTTGCAAACTTTGGACGTGTGGATCAAAAGTTATAGGGTTTTCAAAATCATATTCTAAACAGATTCAAACTTTTGTTTTAAATAAGAACTGGCCACGCGTCGCAACGCTATTCGCTGGTACCGGTTCGGTCGGATCGGCTCTGCGGCGCGTTGGATCTAAACAGATCGTGCGGCACAGGACGCGTACCCTTTCAGCGCTTAAGTGATCTATCTTATTCGTTCGATCTAAATCGGACGGCTCCTATCCACTAGCCAGGAACTGGCGGCGCAAGGTCAACGACGAGTGGCGGTGCGGTCAGATGGTGGCGGCGCTGGCGAAACAGGAAGCAAGGGAAGGTGGGGTGATGCTTACAATGATCGCAGGGCGACGCCGAAGCTCAACTTGGAGTCGTCTTGGCAAGGGGCGCACGGGAACAGGAGGAATTCCTCACCGGAGTTGGGTCTGGCGACGGGGGGTTCTGTTCGAGGTCGAAGACGACGCTGTCGATCACAAGAAGCCAAACAGAGGCATGGTTAGGTGCGCAAGACCAAGGCGAAGATGCTTGCATGATCGAGAAGAAGAGGGGTGGTCGGATTCTACCTGGGAAACTCGCCGGAGTAGAAGACAGACGCGGCGGCGCTCAGAGCTTGTCGAAGACGGCTCTCTGGGGCGCCCGCGGTTGAACGGGGGGTACAAGGTAATGCGCCAGGGAGTGGGGACGTGCTCATGTGTTCAAGGAGGCAGGAGGGGGCGAGGCTCGGCCGGAATTGGAGGAGGAAGCTCGTTGGAGCAGCGGCGGTTTGGAGATGATTCCGAGCAGCCTGGTGGCGATGTGGAGTTGGCGTTCGAGGGAAATGACAGAGGGAGGAGAGGCGCTTAAGTGCACGCTGTCACGGGCTGAATCAATGCGTGGTTAAGGAGGAATCAAGCGCGCATTCAAACGGCAGAAACGGCGACGAGGTTTGGGGAGAAGAAGTCGCGCGGGTGGAAACGATGACAGTGTTGTGGGGCCTTCCTGGCAGTGAGGGGGAGAGAGTGGGGTTTGGGGCCACCAGTCAGTGTCTCCGCGGGTCGTTTCGAGTGTGAGAGAAAACGCTTCGGGGAGGGAAGAGGAGCTGGGCTGGCACTGGGCCTTGTTGGGCTGCTGGGTTGGGTCGACCAAATCCTTATTTTTTTCTTCCTGAAACCTTTTTCTTTTCCTATTTTTTGATTTCTGTTTTTGAAATTCAAACCAACAAACAACATCCAAATCCATTCTAACAATCACCAAACAATGCAACTTTGAATTTGGTTCTGTTCGGTAACATAAACCAAAATTCCAAAACCAAAATAATATTTTTATTTATAGGTCCATTATTAATTAAATAAATAGACCATGTTTATTAAATCAAATAGGATTTTGTTTTATTTAAATACTCCTTTTGAAAACTAAATATTTTCAAAACCAAATCAGTAGGTTTTATTTGAATATACCAAATACTTGGAAAAACTTATTTAAAATAAATAAATAAGTTTTAGTGTTTATTTAAAATAGTAAAACCTTTATTTATAAAACTTGGATATTAAATCCTTATTATTTTATTTAAAATAAACCTTTACTATTTTTATCAAATAGAAATATTTTATTTCAAAGGCTTGGCCAAGTTTTAATTTGGCTTACAAAATAATCCTTATTTGTAAAACTTTTATTTCCTTTGAAAACCAAATCTTTTTATTTAAAAGATCAAAAATAATAATTTTAATATTTTTATTTTCCTTTATTAAATGTTTGTCTTTTTAAATCCCTTTAGGATTTATTTGATCCAAATTGGTTTGAAGGTTTCCAATTGGATTCAAAAAGTTTCTTCTCACTCTGAAATTCAACAAAGTTTTATTTTATTCATTTATTTTTCATATTACAAGATTTGGAAAATCTTGGGATGTGACAGGCTACCACCCTTAAAATAAATCTCGTCCCGAGATTTGGGAAAGCTAGGGTTACAAGTAGGCTCAAAACAACTAGGGTACCACCACCCTTAAAAATTTTCAAACAAAAATTACAAGTTGGCTTGCTTGAGATCTTGGGGAAACTTCTCTGGGAAAACTTCTGCTTAGTGTCCATTGTTTCCATACTTGACTCATGGGCCAAGGTTGAGTTTCTCCATAGGCTTGTTCAACTTGTTCTTCATCTTTTCTGGACAGTTGCTTGCATAATGTCCTGGGTTCTTGCAATTGAAACAGTTGATATCCTTGAGTTCTTTACGTAGCTCTTGTGGACAAGTTGCTACATAGTGGCCTAGTTCTTTGCAGTTGTTGCACACCACTTGGATAATCTCTTTATTCTTCTAGTTCTTTGGGCATTCACTGGAATAGTGTCCCATTTCCTTACACTTATGACATTGCACATGGCTTTTGTCCTTCTTTTGCTTCTTGGGTTTCTTTGGTCCTTTGAATTGGGTTGTTTTGTTTGGAGGTATAAGTGGTCCTTTTCCTTTGTCATCAACCTTCTTGGTAGACTTGGATCCTTCTTGATGGTTTGCAATCATTTGTTGCACTCCACCTTGTTTCCTTTGTTCCACAATGGAATAGATGGGGCATTGGATAGGAACATGATTGTTTCCTTCACATAGATAGCAAGTAGCTTGAGAAGTGGGACATTGTCCAACAGGATGTTTCTCTTCACAGTTGGGGCATTGATCTCCATGCTCCTTGGAAGTATGATCCTTGTCTCCACAAATAATGCAAGCTGGGGCTCCATCTAGTATAATATTTCTGTCATCCTTGTTGTCACTAACTCTTTTGGAATAGCTTTCTTCCATATTGATCATTTGATCAGTCACTTTAAGCATCAGTTGGCCTTGAGTTTCTTAAAATCCTTGCAGGGTTGGATCTTCTCCACTAGAGTTGGCTATGAATTGAGCTATCACTTGGCTCAGCTGGTTCTGAGTTGCTATGAGCTCTTTCATGCTGTCCTCTTGGTTGGTGTTGGTGTCATCAACCTTGATGTTGGAGTCTTTTGGAGTAGTCATCTGTTTGGGTTGGATGAGGGTTAGAATAGGCAAGATATTTCTAAGGAATCATTTCTAATCACACACATCACAATTCACTTCAAACAATGTGCATTCAATCACAAACAACTTTTCACTCAAACAACAAAGTTCAATCACACGCTTAGGTAACAAAATATTTTTGTCACACCACATAAGTTGGTGTGTCCAAAATATGGTGGTCCATCTATAGGGTTTACTTGTGATTTTTCCATCCTTCTTGGTTGCTTCTTCTTTACTCGAGATCATGGTTTCCTTGAGAAAAACTCTTGGTTACAATACTTCAAATGATGTAGGCTCCTTCTAACTTTTGCATTCCCTCAGTCTCTAAATCTTTGAGCAAGATTTCCTTGTCTCACTTGTAGTCCTTAGTGGTATCCAAGTTGGAAGTCCTTGGTGAATATGCTGAAGATGTTGAAGTCATTAGAGTTGAAGATGTTGAAGAAGTCCTTTGCACATGGTGTAGTCTTTGGCCATGGGGTAGGCTTTTCCATCAAGTTGAAATAGAAGAGATGTAGAGTTGAAACCAAAATGGTTGAGGAAAGAGTTTACAAGTGTTTTTGTAAATAAGTTTTTGGAACAAAACGACTCCTATTTTTCTAAGGGTTTTTGTCCAATCCTAGGTTTACAAATCCTACAGGCAACACAATGCTCTGATACCATCTGTAGAGGGAGTGTCCCAACCTTTACACAATATAAGGTGGAGTCCCCTGTGTTTACAATGCTAGTCACTGGATCAATAGCTAGCATCCACAGTAAGATGTAATATCAAGAAACAAAGGTCAAAATATAACTTTATAACACGGAATAACATAATTTTATTACATCATACATAGCTCATTTGGCTATTAGATTACATTGCAGCGGAATAACTATAGTCATGGGGTCCTTCATCTTCAAAGTGCCACAGGCAGACATGTTGGTTGTAGACTTTGTAATCCTAATCAATCAATCTTCTCTAAAACAATCAAACCTGCAACATTACAAGTTACAGCCACAAGGGTCAATACATTTGAATTTTATTGGCAAGTTTCACTACTATGTGGAATATAGGTGGATTCTATCACTACATGCATTTTTGGCTAAGTAGGGTTTAAGGCTCATTTGCATAAGCAAAATTTATCCTATCTTGTCAAAATGGTTTTGATCTTTGTCAAATCTCTTTATCAAAATCCTTTGAACTACTTGGTATACCCAAGTATTCAAGTCCTTTGTCAAAAATCCCTTGAGCTCCTTGGTAACCCCAAGTGCATCAAGTTTTATCAAAATCTCTTGAGCTCCTTGGTACCCCCAAGTGCATCAAGTCTTATAAAAATCTCTTGAGTTCCTTGGTACCCCCAAGTACATCAAGTTTTATCGAAGTCTCTTGATCTCCTTGGTACCCCCAAGTGCATCAAGTCTTTAAAAGTTTTCTTTTAGAAATTAGAATGTCGAGATCTCCCATAGCTTCAAACTTTAGTTGCTCAGTATTGTCCATAACCGGGGACACGACTAAGTACTTAGATTTTATTATCTTCTGCAGAAGTTGCACACTTTACCCACATGTCACAATCCCATCCTTTTGCCACCAGTGGCCACTAGATTAGTTCTCACCAAGATGGAGTACCGGCAGATTGAGAATGTGACGAAGTCTTTCGAGAGGGTCCTCCCATACACCATTGCTAGCTTGTCATCAAGTACCCATGTAGGATTCTAGGTCCTCATGTCCAGTAGCCTGAAGACAATGCATGGGTCTTCCCAATGTAGTTGACTAAGCCAGAGCCATAAATAGAATGTGGTTGCACACGAAAGCCACAATTGGAGAAACATGTTCAATCTCTAAGTTTCCTGGGTGGTTTCCTTTGGAGCACAACACAAAGAGACTGCCATAGACATGGTTCCTTTTGTTGCCACCTTCTCCAAAACTCAAAGTATCCTTGGCCACCTAGGTGGTTCATTGAGTCCTTGTTTTATTATATAAAAAAAACACAAGTCCTTTTCTCAACTTCAAAAATCTCAACATGTATCTATTTTCAAAATATAGCATGGCTAAGCATGTAACAACTACAATGTTTTCACTAAGGAATGTATAGGGTATCCTATTAGGATTTTAGCATAGCATAAATATAAAAGTTCTTTTCATGCATGTTTCAAAATCCACTAAGTATAATAAAAATAGTAGGACTTTAGATGATAGTGTCACTTGCCTTTCTCTTGGTAGGGAATGTTGGTTCACTCCTTGATCTTGCTAGTCTCACACTTTTCTAACTTCACTACAATAAATCAAGCAAACTCAATATGAACTAGCATTCCAAACCAATAATCAACCAAACAATTCACACACATAAAACAATGGGATCTAAGTCATGCATCTAAGCATGCAAGAGGTGGTTCTATTTGCAAAGATGGTCTCCACTAGGCTCCTAAACTTTGTAAGGTCCAAGGTGGTCATTTTTCAAAGTGGCAAAGTCATTTGAAAAGGGTTTTGTCCATAAACCATTTTTTAATCCATTCATCATTTTATGTGGTGGAAAATATTTTTATCAAAGCAACAACTTTAAGTTTTTCACCAAATAAGTTGTTGTTTCTCAAAACTTGGTGTTTATGGTCAGTAGGTTTGATCCAAAACATTTTCCTAAAGTTTTTACTCCAAAACATTTTCATAACAAAACCATTATTTTTATTTGGCTGGAAATAGGCTAAACCAAGTTTTTATTCCTAAACTTCACCAAATCCAATTTCAAAATCATGGGTTGGTTCCTAGGGCCAGTAAGTTCACCACAAAACAATTTGCAAAGGTTTTAACCTAAAAAACATTTTTGAACAATTTTTCTAATCTAAACAAGCATATAAATGTTTCTGCAAAAACAAACCATCTAACAGATACTATTTGCTAAACAAATGGCATGGTTGTCTAGGTCTTGCTGCACTGATTCCAACGATATAAAGTTTGCAAACTTTGGACGTGTGGATCAAAAGTTATAGGGTTTTCAAAATCATATTCTAAACAGATTCAAACTTTTGTTTTAAATAAGAACTGGCCACGCGTCGCAACGCTATTCGCTGGTACCGGTTCGGCCGGATCGGCTCTGCGACGCGTTGGATCTAAACAGATCGTGCGGCACAGGACGCGTACCCTTTCAGCGCTTAAGTGATCTATCTTATTCGTTCGATCTAAATCGGACGGCTCCTATCCACTAGCCAGGAACTGGCGGCGCAAGGTCAACGACGAGTGGCGGTGCGGTCAGATGGTGGCGGCGCTGGCGAAACAGGAAGCAAGGGAAGGTGGGGTGATGCTTACAATGATCGCAGGGCGACGCCGAAGCTCAACTTGGAGTCGTCTTGGCAAGGGGCGCACGGGAACAGGAGGAATTCCTCACCGGAGTTGGGTCTGGCGACGGGGGGTTCTGTTCGAGGTCGAAGACGACGCTGTCGATCACGAGAAGCCAAACAGAGGCATGGTTAGGTGCGCAAGACCAAGGCGAAGATGCTTGCATGATCGAGAAGAAGAGGGGTGGTCGGATTCTACCTGGGAAACTCGTCGGAGTAGAAGACAGACGCGGCGGCGCTCAGAGCTTGTCGAAGACGGCTCTCTGGGGCGCCCGCGGTTGAACGGGGGGTACAAGGTAATGCGCCAGGGAGTGGGGACGTGCTCGTGTGTTCAAGGAGGCAGGAGGGGGCGAGGCTCGGCCGGAATTGGAGGAGGAAGCTCGTTGGAGCAGCGGCGGTTTGGAGATGATTCCGAGCAGCCTGGTGGCGATGTGGAGTTGGCGTTCGAGGGAAATGACAGAGGGAGGAGAGGCGCTTAAGTGCACGCTGTCACGGGCTGAATCAATGCGTGGTTAAGGAGGAATCAAGCGCGCATTCAAACGGCAGAAACGGCGACGAGGTTTGGGGAGAAGAAGTCGCGCGGGTGGAAACGATGACAGTGTTGTGGGGCCTTCCTGGCAGTGAGGGGGAGAGAGTGGGGTTTGGGGCCACCAGTCAGTGTCTCCGCGGGTCGTTTCGAGTGTGAGAGAAAACGCTTCGGGGAGGGAAGAGGAGCTGGGCTGGCACTGGGCCTTGTTGGGCTGCTGGGTTGGGTCGACCAAATCCTTATTTTTTTCTTCCTGAAACCTTTTTCTTTTCCTATTTTTTCATTTCTGTTTTTGAAATTCAAACCAACAAACAACATCCAAATCCATTCTAACAATCACCAAACAATGCAACTTTGAATTTGGTTCTGTTCGGTAACATAAACCAAAATTCCAAAACCAAAATAATATTTTTATTTATAGGTCCATTATTAATTAAATAAATAGACCATGTTTATTAAATCAAATAGGATTTTGTTTTATTTAAATACTCCTTTTGAAAACTAAATATTTTCAAAACCAAATCAGTAGGTTTTATTTGAATATACCAAATACTTGGAAAAACTTATTTAAAATAAATAAATAAGTTTTAGTGTTTATTTAAAATAGTAAAACCTTTATTTATAAAACTTGGATATTAAATCCTTATTATTTTATTTAAAATAAACCTTTACTATTTTTATCAAATAGAAATATTTTATTTCAAAGGCTTGGCCAAGTTTTAATTTGGCTTACAAAATAATCCTTATTTGTAAAACTTTTATTTCCTTTGAAAACCAAATCTTTTTATTTAAAAGATCCAAAATAATAATTTTAATATTTTTATTTTCCTTTATTAAATGTTTGTCTTTTTAAATCCCTTTAGGATTTATTTGATCCAAATTGGTTTGAAGGTTTCCAATTGGATTCAAAAAGTTTCTTCTCACTCTGAAATTCAACAAAGTTTTATTTTATTCATTTATTTTTCATATTACAAGATTTGGAAAATCTTGGGATGTGACAGGCTACCACCCTTAAAATAAATCTCGTCCCGAGATTTGGGAAAGCTAGGGTTACAAGTAGGCTCAAAACAACTAGGGTACCACCACCCTTAAAAATTTTCAAACAAAAATTACAAGTTGGCTTGCTTGAGATCTTGGGGAAACTTCTCTGGGAAAACTTCTGCTTAGTGTCCATTGTTTCCATACTTGACTCATGGGCCAAGGTTGAGTTTCTCCATAGGCTTGTTCAACTTGTTCTTCATCTTTTCTGGACAGTTGCTTGCATAATGTCCTGGGTTCTTGCAATTGAAACAGTTGATATCCTTGAGTTCTTTACGTAGCTCTTGTGGACAAGTTGCTACATAGTGGCCTAGTTCTTTGCAGTTGTTGCACACCACTTGGATAATCTCTTTATTCTTCTAGTTCTTTGGGCATTCACTGGAATAGTGTCCCATTTCCTTACACTTATGACATTGCACATGGCTTTTGTCCTTCTTTTGCTTCTTGGGTTTCTTTGGTCCTTTGAATTGGGTTGTTTTGTTTGGAGGTATAAGTGGTCCTTTTCCTTTGTCATCAACCTTCTTGGTAGACTTGGATCCTTCTTGATGGTTTGCAATCATTTGTTGCACTCCACCTTGTTTCCTTTGTTCCACAATGGAATAGATGGGGCATTGGATAGGAACATGATTGTTTCCTTCACATAGATAGCAAGTAGCTTGAGAAGTGGGACATTGTCCAACAGGATGTTTCTCTTCACAGTTGGGGCATTGATCTCCATGCTCCTTGGAAGTATGATCCTTGTCTCCACAAATAATGCAAGCTGGGGCTCCATCTAGTATAATATTTCTGTCATCCTTGTTGTCACTAACTCTTTTGGAATAGCTTTCTTCCATATTGATCATTTGATCAGTCACTTTAAGCATCAGTTGGCCTTGAGTTTCTTAAAATCCTTGCAGGGTTGGATCTTCTCCACTAGAGTTGGCTATGAATTGAGCTATCACTTGGCTCAGCTGGTTCTGAGTTGCTATGAGCTCTTTCATGCTGTCCTCTTGGTTGGTGTTGGTGTCATCAACCTTGATGTTGGAGTCTTTTGGAGTAGTCATCTGTTTGGGTTGGATGAGGGTTAGAATAGGCAAGATATTTCTAAGGAATCATTTCTAATCACACACATCACAATTCACTTCAAACAATGTGCATTCAATCACAAACAACTTTTCACTCAAACAACAAAGTTCAATCACACGCTTAGGTAACAAAATATTTTTGTCACACCACATAAGTTGGTGTGTCCAAAATATGGTGGTCCATCTATAGGGTTTACTTGTGATTTTTCCATCCTTCTTGGTTGCTTCTTCTTTACTCGAGATCATGGTTTCCTTGAGAAAAACTCTTGGTTACAATACTTCAAATGATGTAGGCTCCTTCTAACTTTTGCATTCCCTCAGTCTCTAAATCTTTGAGCAAGATTTCCTTGTCTCACTTGTAGTCCTTAGTGGTATCCAAGTTGGAAGTCCTTGGTGAATATGCTGAAGATGTTGAAGTCATTAGAGTTGAAGATGTTGAAGAAGTCCTTTGCACATGGTGTAGTCTTTGGCCATGGGGTAGGCTTTTCCATCAAGTTGAAATAGAAGAGATGTAGAGTTGAAACCAAAATGGTTGAGGAAAGAGTTTACAAGTGTTTTTGTAAATAAGTTTTTGGAACAAAACGACTCCTATTTTTCTAAGGGTTTTTGTCCAATCCTAGGTTTACAAATCCTACAGGCAACACAATGCTCTGATACCATCTGTAGAGGGAGTGTCCCAACCTTTACACAATATAAGGTGGAGTCCCCTGTGTTTACAATGCTAGTCACTGGATCAATAGCTAGCATCCACAGTAAGATGTAATATCAAGAAACAAAGGTCAAAATATAACTTTATAACACGGAATAACATAATTTTATTACATCATACATAGCTCATTTGGCTATTAGATTACATTGCAGCGGAATAACTATAGTCATGGGGTCCTTCATCTTCAAAGTGCCACAGGCAGACATGTTGGTTGTAGACTTTGTAATCCTAATCAATCAATCTTCTCTAAAACAATCAAACCTGCAACATTACAAGTTACAGCCACAAGGGTCAATACATTTGAATTTTATTGGCAAGTTTCACTACTATGTGGAATATAGGTGGATTCTATCACTACATGCATTTTTGGCTAAGTAGGGTTTAAGGCTCATTTGCATAAGCAAAATTTATCCTATCTTGTCAAAATGGTTTTGATCTTTGTCAAATCTCTTTATCAAAATCCTTTGAACTACTTGGTATACCCAAGTATTCAAGTCCTTTGTCAAAAATCCCTTGAGCTCCTTGGTAACCCCAAGTGCATCAAGTTTTATCAAAATCTCTTGAGCTCCTTGGTACCCCCAAGTGCATCAAGTCTTATAAAAATCTCTTGAGTTCCTTGGTACCCCCAAGTACATCAAGTTTTATCGAAGTCTCTTGATCTCCTTGGTACCCCCAAGTGCATCAAGTCTTTAAAAGTTTTCTTTTAGAAATTAGAATGTCGAGATCTCCCATAGCTTCAAACTTTAGTTGCTCAGTATTGTCCATAACCGGGGACACGACTAAGTACTTAGATTTTATTATCTTCTGCAGAAGTTGCACACTTTACCCACATGTCACAATCCCATCCTTTTGCCACCAGTGGCCACTAGATTAGTTCTCACCAAGATGGAGTACCGGCAGATTGAGAATGTGACGAAGTCTTTCGAGAGGGTCCTCCCATACACCATTGCTAGCTTGTCATCAAGTACCCATGTAGGATTCTAGGTCCTCATGTCCAGTAGCCTGAAGACAATGCATGGGTCTTCCCAATGTAGTTGACTAAGCCAGAGCCATAAATAGAATGTGGTTGCACACGAAAGCCACAATTGGAGAAACATGTTCAATCTCTAAGTTTCCTGGGTGGTTTCCTTTGGAGCACAACACAAAGAGACTGCCATAGACATGGTTCCTTTTGTTGCCACCTTCTCCAAAACTCAAAGTATCCTTGGCCACCTAGGTGGTTCATTGAGTCCTTGTTTTATTATATAAAAAAAACACAAGTCCTTTTCTCAACTTCAAAAATCTCAACATGTATCTATTTTCAAAATATAGCATGGCTAAGCATGTAACAACTACAATGTTTTCACTAAGGAATGTATAGGGTATCCTATTAGGATTTTAGCATAGCATAAATATAAAAGTTCTTTTCATGCATGTTTCAAAATCCACTAAGTATAATAAAAATAGTAGGACTTTAGATGATAGTGTCACTTGCCTTTCTCTTGGTAGGGAATGTTGGTTCACTCCTTGATCTTGCTAGTCTCACACTTTTCTAACTTCACTACAATAAATCAAGCAAACTCAATATGAACTAGCATTCCAAACCAATAATCAACCAAACAATTCACACACATAAAACAATGGGATCTAAGTCATGCATCTAAGCATGCAAGAGGTGGTTCTATTTGCAAAGATGGTCTCCACTAGGCTCCTAAACTTTGTAAGGTCCAAGGTGGTCATTTTTCAAAGTGGCAAAGTCATTTGAAAAGGGTTTTGTCCATAAACCATTTTTTAATCCATTCATCATTTTATGTGGTGGAAAATATTTTTATCAAAGCAACAACTTTAAGTTTTTCACCAAATAAGTTGTTGTTTCTCAAAACTTGGTGTTTATGGTCAGTAGGTTTGATCCAAAACATTTTCCTAAAGTTTTTACTCCAAAACATTTTCATAACAAAACCATTATTTTTATTTGGCTGGAAATAGGCTAAACCAAGTTTTTATTCCTAAACTTCACCAAATCCAATTTCAAAATCATGGGTTGGTTCCTAGGGCCAGTAAGTTCACCACAAAACAATTTGCAAAGGTTTTAACCTAAAAAACATTTTTGAACAATTTTTCTAATCTAAACAAGCATATAAATGTTTCTGCAAAAACAAACCATCTAACAGATACTATTTGCTAAACAAATGGCATGGTTGTCTAGGTCTTGCTGCACTGATTCCAACGATATAAAGTTTGCAAACTTTGGACGTGTGGATCAAAAGTTATAGGGTTTTCAAAATCATATTCTAAACAGATTCAAACTTTTGTTTTAAATAAGAACTGGCCACGCGTCGCAACGCTATTCGCTGGTACCGGTTCGGCCGGATCGGCTCTGCGACGCGTTGGATCTAAACAGATCGTGCGGCACAGGACGCGTACCCTTTCAGCGCTTAAGTGATCTATCTTATTCGTTCGATCTAAATCGGACGGCTCCTATCCACTAGCCAGGAACTGGCGGCGCAAGGTCAACGACGAGTGGCGGTGCGGTCAGATGGTGGCGGCGCTGGCGAAACAGGAAGCAAGGGAAGGTGGGGTGATGCTTACAATGATCGCAGGGCGACGCCGAAGCTCAACTTGGAGTCGTCTTGGCAAGGGGCGCACGGGAACAGGAGGAATTCCTCACCGGAGTTGGGTCTGGCGACGGGGGGTTCTGTTCGAGGTCGAAGACGACGCTGTCGATCACGAGAAGCCAAACAGAGGCATGGTTAGGTGCGCAAGACCAAGGCGAAGATGCTTGCATGATCGAGAAGAAGAGGGGTGGTCGGATTCTACCTGGGAAACTCGCCGGAGTAGAAGACAGACGCGGCGGCGCTCAGAGCTTGTCGAAGACGGCTCTCTGGGGCGCCCGCGGTTGAATGGGGGGTACAAGGTAATGCGCCAGGGAGTGGGGACGTGCTCGTGTGTTCAAGGAGGCAGGAGGGGGCGAGGCTCGGCCGGAATTGGAGGAGGAAGCTCGTTGGAGCAGCGGCGGTTTGGAGATGATTCCGAGCAGCCTGGTGGCGATGTGGAGTTGGCGTTCGAGGGAAATGACAGAGGGAGGAGAGGCGCTTAAGTGCACGCTGTCACGGGCTGAATCAATGCATGGTTAAGGAGGAATCAAGCGCGCATTCAAACGGCAGAAACGGCGACGAGGTTTGGGGAGAAGAAGTCGCGCGGGTGGAAACGATGACAGTGTTGTGGGGCCTTCCTGGCAGTGAGGGGGAGAGAGTGGGGTTTGGGGCCACCAGTCAGTGTCTCCGCGGGTCGTTTCGAGTGTGAGAGAAAACGCTTCGGGGAGGGAAGAGGAGCTGGGCTGGCACTGGGCCTTGTTGGGCTGCTGGGTTGGGTCGACCAAATCCTTATTTTTTTCTTCCTGAAACCTTTTTCTTTTCCTATTTTTTGATTTCTGTTTTTGAAATTCAAACCAACAAACAACATCCAAATCCATTCTAACAATCACCAAACAATGCAACTTTGAATTTGGTTCTATTCGGTAACATAAACCAAAATTCCAAAACCAAAATAATATTTTTATTTATAGGTCCATTATTAATTAAATAAATAGACCATGTTTATTAAATCAAATAGGATTTTGTTTTATTTAAATACTCCTTTTGAAAACTAAATATTTTCAAAACCAAATAAGTAGGTTTTATTTGAATATACCAAATACTTGGAAAAACTTATTTAAAATAAATAAATAAGTTTTAGTGTTTATTTAAAATAGTAAAACCTTTATTTATAAAACTTGGATATTAAATCCTTATTATTTTATTTAAAATAAACCTTTACTATTTTTATCAAATAGAAATATTTTATTTCAAAGGCTTGGCCAAGTTTTAATTTGGCTTACAAAATAATCCTTATTTGTAAAACTTTTATTTCCTTTGAAAACCAAATCTTTTTATTTAAAAGATCCAAAATAATAATTTTAATATTTTTATTTTCCTTTATTAAATGTTTGTCTTTTTAAATCCCTTTAGGATTTATTTGATCCAAATTGGTTTGAAGGTTTCCAATTGGATTCAAAAAGTTTCTTCTCACTCTGAAATTCAACAAAGTTTTATTTTATTCATTTATTTTTCATATTACAAGATTTGGAAAATCTTGGGATGTGACAGGCTACCACCCTTAAAATAAATCTCGTCCCGAGATTTGGGAAAGCTAGGGTTACAAGTAGGCTCAAAACAACTAGGGTACCACCACCCTTAAAAATTTTCAAACAAAAATTACAAGTTGGCTTGCTTGAGATCTTGGGGAAACTTCTCTGGGAAAACTTCTGCTTAGTGTCCATTGTTTCCATACTTGACTCATGGGCCAAGGTTGAGTTTCTCCATAGGCTTGTTCAACTTGTTCTTCATCTTTTCTGGACAGTTGCTTGCATAATGTCCTGGGTTCTTGCAATTGAAACAGTTGATATCCTTGAGTTCTTTACGTAGCTCTTGTGGACAAGTTGCTACATAGTGGCCTAGTTCTTTGCAGTTGTTGCACACCACTTGGATAATCTCTTTATTCTTCTAGTTCTTTGGGCATTCACTGGAATAGTGTCCCATTTCCTTACACTTATGACATTGCACATGGCTTTTGTCCTTCTTTTGCTTCTTGGGTTTCTTTGGTCCTTTGAATTGGGTTGTTTTGTTTGGAGGTATAAGTGGTCCTTTTCCTTTGTCATCAACCTTCTTGGTAGACTTGGATCCTTCTTGATGGTTTGCAATCATTTGTTGCACTCCACCTTGTTTCCTTTGTTCCACAATGGAATAGATGGGGCATTGGATAGGAACATGATTGTTTCCTTCACATAGATAGCAAGTAGCTTGAGAAGTGGGACATTGTCCAACAGGATGTTTCTCTTCACAGTTGGGGCATTGATCTCCATGCTCCTTGGAAGTATGATCCTTGTCTCCACAAATAATGCAAGCTGGGGCTCCATCTAGTATAATATTTCTGTCATCCTTGTTGTCACTAACTCTTTTGGAATAGCTTTCTTCCATATTGATCATTTGATCAGTCACTTTAAGCATCAGTTGGCCTTGAGTTTCTTAAAATCCTTGCAGGGTTGGATCTTCTCCACTAGAGTTGGCTATGAATTGAGCTATCACTTGGCTCAGCTGGTTCTGAGTTGCTATGAGCTCTTTCATGCTGTCCTCTTGGTTGGTGTTGGTGTCATCAACCTTGATGTTGGAGTCTTTTGGAGTAGTCATCTGTTTGGGTTGGATGAGGGTTAGAATAGGCAAGATATTTCTAAGGAATCATTTCTAATCACACACATCACAATTCACTTCAAACAATGTGCATTCAATCACAAACAACTTTTCACTCAAACAACAAAGTTCAATCACACGCTTAGGTAACAAAATATTTTTGTCACACCACATAAGTTGGTGTGTCCAAAATATGGTGGTCCATCTATAGGGTTTACTTGTGATTTTTCCATCCTTCTTGGTTGCTTCTTCTTTACTCGAGATCATGGTTTCCTTGAGAAAAACTCTTGGTTACAATACTTCAAATGATGTAGGCTCCTTCTAACTTTTGCATTCCCTCAGTCTCTAAATCTTTGAGCAAGATTTCCTTGTCTCACTTGTAGTCCTTAGTGGTATCCAAGTTGGAAGTCCTTGGTGAATATGCTGAAGATGTTGAAGTCATTAGAGTTGAAGATGTTGAAGAAGTCCTTTGCACATGGTGTAGTCTTTGGCCATGGGGTAGGCTTTTCCATCAAGTTGAAATAGAAGAGATGTAGAGTTGAAACCAAAATGGTTGAGGAAAGAGTTTACAAGTGTTTTTGTAAATAAGTTTTTGGAACAAAACGACTCCTATTTTTCTAAGGGTTTTTGTCCAATCCTAGGTTTACAAATCCTACAGGCAACACAATGCTCTGATACCATCTGTAGAGGGAGTGTCCCAACCTTTACACAATATAAGGTGGAGTCCCCTGTGTTTACAATGCTAGTCACTGGATCAATAGCTAGCATCCACAGTAAGATGTAATATCAAGAAACAAAGGTCAAAATATAACTTTATAACACGGAATAACATAATTTTATTACATCATACATAGCTCATTTGGCTATTAGATTACATTGCACCGGAATAACTATAGTCATGGGGTCCTTCATCTTCAAAGTGCCACAGGCAGACATGTTGGTTGTAGACTTTGTAATCCTAATCAATCAATCTTCTCTAAAACAATCAAACCTGCAACATTACAAGTTACAGCCACAAGGGTCAATACATTTGAATTTTATTGGCAAGTTTCACTACTATGTGGAATATAGGTGGATTCTATCACTACATGCATTTTTGGCTAAGTAGGGTTTAAGGCTCATTTGCATAAGCAAAATTTATCCTATCTTGTCAAAATGGTTTTGATCTTTGTCAAATCTCTTTATCAAAATCCTTTGAACTACTTGGTATACCCAAGTATTCAAGTCCTTTGTCAAAAATCCCTTGAGCTCCTTGGTAACCCCAAGTGCATCAAGTTTTATCAAAATCTCTTGAGCTCCTTGGTACCCCCAAGTGCATCAAGTCTTATAAAAATCTCTTGAGTTCCTTGGTACCCCCAAGTACATCAAGTTTTATCGAAGTCTCTTGATCTCCTTGGTACCCCCAAGTGCATCAAGTCTTTAAAAGTTTTCTTTTAGAAATTAGAATGTCGAGATCTCCCATAGCTTCAAACTTTAGTTGCTCAGTATTGTCCATAACCGGGGACACGACTAAGTACTTAGATTTTATTATCTTCTGCAGAAGTTGCACACTTTACCCACATGTCACAATCCCATCCTTTTGCCACCAGTGGCCACTAGATTAGTTCTCACCAAGATGGAGTACCGGCAGATTGAGAATGTGACGAAGTCTTTCGAGAGGGTCCTCCCATACACCATTGCTAGCTTGTCATCAAGTACCCATGTAGGATTCTAGGTCCTCATGTCCAGTAGCCTGAAGACAATGCATGGGTCTTCCCAATGTAGTTGACTAAGCCAGAGCCATAAATAGAATGTGGTTGCACACGAAAGCCACAATTGGAGAAACATGTTCAATCTCTAAGTTTCCTGGGTGGTTTCCTTTGGAGCACAACACAAAGAGACTGCCATAGACATGGTTCCTTTTGTTGCCACCTTCTCCAAAACTCAAAGTATCCTTGGCCACCTAGGTGGTTCATTGAGTCCTTGTTTTATTATATAAAAAAAACACAAGTCCTTTTCTCAACTTCAAAAATCTCAACATGTATCTATTTTCAAAATATAGCATGGCTAAGCATGTAACAACTACAATGTTTTCACTAAGGAATGTATAGGGTATCCTATTAGGATTTTAGCATAGCATAAATATAAAAGTTCTTTTCATGCATGTTTCAAAATCCACTAAGTATAATAAAAATAGTAGGACTTTAGATGATAGTGTCACTTGCCTTTCTCTTGGTAGGGAATGTTGGTTCACTCCTTGATCTTGCTAGTCTCACACTTTTCTAACTTCACTACAATAAATCAAGCAAACTCAATATGAACTAGCATTCCAAACCAATAATCAACCAAACAATTCACACACATAAAACAATGGGATCTAAGTCATGCATCTAAGCATGCAAGAGGTGGTTCTATTTGCAAAGATGGTCTCCACTAGGCTCCTAAACTTTGTAAGGTCCAAGGTGGTCATTTTTCAAAGTGGCAAAGTCATTTGAAAAGGGTTTTGTCCATAAACCATTTTTTAATCCATTCATCATTTTATGTGGTGGAAAATATTTTTATCAAAGCAACAACTTTAAGTTTTTCACCAAATAAGTTGTTGTTTCTCAAAACTTGGTGTTTATGGTCAGTAGGTTTGATCCAAAACATTTTCCTAAAGTTTTTACTCCAAAACATTTTCATAACAAAACCATTATTTTTATTTGGCTGGAAATAGGCTAAACCAAGTTTTTATTCCTAAACTTCACCAAATCCAATTTCAAAATCATGGGTTGGTTCCTAGGGCCAGTAAGTTCACCACAAAACAATTTGCAAAGGTTTTAACCTAAAAAACATTTTTGAACAATTTTTCTAATCTAAACAAGCATATAAATGTTTCTGCAAAAACAAACCATCTAACAGATACTATTTGCTAAACAAATGGCATGGTTGTCTAGGTCTTGCTGCACTGATTCCAACGATATAAAGTTTGCAAACTTTGGACGTGTGGATCAAAAGTTATAGGGTTTTCAAAATCATATTCTAAACAGATTCAAACTTTTGTTTTAAATAAGAACTGGCCACGCGTCGCAACGCTATTCGCTGGTACCGGTTCGGCCGGATCGGCTCTGCGGCGCGTTGGATCTAAACAGATCGTGCGGCACAGGACGCGTACCCTTTCAGCGCTTAAGTGATCTATCTTATTCGTTCGATCTAAATCGGACGGCTCCTATCCACTAGCCAGGAACTGGCGGCGCAAGGTCAACGGCGAGCGGCGGTGCGGTCAGATGGTGGCGGCGCTGGCGAAACAGGAAGCAAGGGAAGGTGGGGTGATGCTTACAATGATCGCAGGGCGACGCCAAAGCTCAACTTGGAGTCTTCTTGGCAAGGGGCGCACGGGAAAAGGAGGAATTCCTCACCGGAGTTGGGTCTAGCGACGGGGGGTTCTGTTCGAGGTCGAAGACGACGCTGTCGATCACGAGAAGCCAAACAGAGGCATGGTTAGGTGCGCAAGACCAAGGCGAAGATGCTTGCATGATCGAGAAGAAGAGGGGTGGTCGGATTCTACCTGGGAAACTCGCCGGAGTAGAAGACAGACGCGGCGACGCTCAGAGCTTGTCGAAGACGGCTCTCTGGGGCGCCCGCGGTTGAACGGAGGGTACAGGGAAATGCGCCAGGGAGTGGGGAGTGTGATCGTGTGTTCAAGGACGCAGGAGGGGGCGAGGCTCGGCCGGAATTGGAGGAGGAAGCTCGTCGGAGCAGCGGCAGTTTGGAGATGATTCCCAGCAGCCTGGTGGCGATGTGGAGTTGGCGTTCGAGGGAAATGACAGAGGGAGGAGAGGCGCTTAAGTGCACGCAGTCACGGGCTGAATCAATGCGTGGTTAAGGAGGAATCAAGCGCGCATTCACACGGCAGAAACGGCGACGAGGTTTGGGGAGAAGAAGTCGCGTGGGTGGAAACGATGACAGTGTTGTGGGGCCTTCCTGGCAGTGAGGGGGAGAGAGAGGGGTTTGGGGCTACCAGTCAGTGTCTCCGCGGGTCGTTTCGAGTGTGAGAGAAAACGCTTCGGGGAGGGAAGAGGAGCTGGGCTGGCACTGGGCCTTGTTGGGCTGCTGGGTTGGGTCGACCAAATCCTTATTTTTTTCTTCCTGAAACCTTTTTCTTTCCTATTTTTTGATTTCTGTTTTCGAAATTCAAACCAACAAACAACATCCAAATCCATTCTAACAATCACCAAACAATGCAACTTTGAATTTGGTTCTGTTTAGTAACATAAACCAAAATTCCAAAACCAAAATAATATTTTTATTTATAGGTCCATTATTAATTAAATAAATAGACCATGTTTATTAAATCAAATAGGATTTTGTTTTATTTAAATACTCCTTTTGAAAACTAAATATTTTCAAAACCAAATCAGTAGGTTTTATTTGAATATACCAAATACTTGGAAAAACTTATTTAAAATAAATAAATAAGTTTTAGTGTTTATTTAAAATAGTAAAACCTTTATTTATAAAACTTGGATATTAAATCCTTATTATTTTATTTAAAATAAACCTTTACTATTTTTATCAAATAGAAATATTTTATTTCAAAGGCTTGGCCAAGTTTTAATTTGGCTTACAAAATAATCCTTATTTGTAAAACTTTTATTTCCTTTGAAAACCAAATCTTTTTATTTAAAAGATCCAAAATAATAATTTTAATATTTTTATTTTCCTTTATTAAATGTTTGTCTTTTTAAATCCCTTTAGGATTTATTTGATCCAAATTGGTTTGAAGGTTTCCAATTGGATTCAAAAAGTTTCTTCTCACTCTGAAATTCAACAAAGTTTTATTTTATTCATTTATTTTTCACATTACAAGATTTGGAAAATCTTGGATGTGACACTGGATGCAGGTTCGGAAGAAATCGACGATACCCTAGGTACACAACCTTCTTACATTTATCCAAATATACACTTTTAGTATCATCTAAACAGTGTGTGCATGCATTGTATCCCTTGTTTGTCTGCCCTTAAATGTTACTAAGAGCAGGCCAATCATTGATGGTTACGAAAAGCAATGCTCGTAGGTCAAATTGCTCCCCTTTGTGCTCATCCCATATACGTACACCTGGTTTGGCCCACAGCTGTAAATTTTTTTCAACTAATGGCCTTAGGTACACATCAATGTCGTTGCCGGGTTGCCTCGGGCCTTGGATGAGCACTGGCATCGTAATGAACTTCCTCTTCATGCACAACCAAGGAGGAAGGTTATAGATACATAGAGTCACATGCCAGGTGTTGTGACTGTAGCTCTGCTCACCAAAAGGATTCATGCCATCTGTATCTAGACCAAACCTTAAGTTCCTTGCGTCACGTGCAAAGTCCGGGTACTCTCGCTCGACTTTTCTCCACTGTGACCCATCAGCGGGGTGTCTCAACATCGCGTCTTTCTTACGGTCTTCCATGTGCCATCGCAACAACTTGGCATGCTCTTTATTTCTGAAGAGACGTTTTAACCATGGTATTATAGGAGCATACCACATAACCTTGGCACGAACCTTCTTCCTAGGGGCCTCGCCCTCAACATCGCCAGGATCGTCTTGTCTGATCTTATACCGCAGTGCAGTGCATACCGGGCATGCATCCAAATTCTCGTACTTCTCACTGCGATAGAGGATGCAGTCATTAATGCAAGCATGTATCTTCTGCACGTCTAATCCTAGAGGGCAGACAACCTTCTTTGCTTGGTATGTACTGTCAGGCAACTCATTATTTCTTGGAAGAAGATTCTTCATTTTTACCAACAACTTTGAAAATGCGCTGTCAGTCACACCGTTCTTTGCCTTCCATTGCAGCAAATCCAGTGTGGTACCTACCTTTTTGTGGCCATCTTCGCAAGTTGGGTACAACAATGTTTTGTGATCCTTTAACATCTGCTCCAGCTTCTCCTTCTCCTTTTCAGTTTCACATTCTTCCTTTGCATCATTAATGGCCCGACCAAGATCGTCATCAGCGGGCCCATCTGCTTCCTCTTGATCTTCATTATCGACCCCCGTTGCAGTATCATCATATTTAGGATACATATTATGATAGTTGTCATCATCCTCTTCTTCTTCGTTGTCTTCCATCACAACCCCTTTTTCTCCGTGCTTGGTCCAACAATTATAGCTGGGCATGAAACTGGATCGAAGCAGGTGGGCGTGAATGGTTCTTGTATTTGAGAAGTCTTTCTTGTTCTGACAGTGAACACACAGACAACACATAAAACCATTGTGACCATGGTTTGCATTAGCCACAACGATGAAATTTTGGAGGCCCGTAATGTACTCGGAAGTGCGTCGGTCACTGTACATCCATTGCCAGCTCATCTGCATTAATATATAGTATATATCAAAGGGGAGGGGGCTGTGCGGGCCACTGGTGCAGGGGCCTTTAACACCGGTTCATGCCACGAACCGGTGTTAAAGGGGGGCTCCTTTTTGCTGCACGGGCCATGCTGGTACGGGCTCCCCCTTTACACCGGTTCGTAGAAGAACCGGTGTTAAAGCCCATTTCCAGGCTCTACCAAAGGCCTCGTTTCCACTAGTGTTTGAGAGACGCTGCCACCCTCCACCCCATCTTCCTAGCCCTTGGAGTATCTTGCACACTCAATCCTCAGGGACTTATAATACATCAACATTTTGTTCAAGAACCTGGAAGTGGCCACTCTTGTTCAAGAATAGGAAATCCCTAACCAACAGTTTGAAAGAAGTTTTACCGACCAACTATTCATCGGTGATACTGATTATTTCTAACAGATGACAGTAGGTAGTATTGTGATGGTGGTGTAATGAGCAACCGGGTCTTGCATCTCCGTGTCACTGTACCGAGTTCACCGCTCTATAGACACCAATACACACTCAAGTATTGTGGAACAAAACTAGCCCCTTGTGATTTTCTTCTCAAAATTTCACACCAACCCCTTGTAACAAGTCACACAGCTCACAACCCATAGACATCAACTATATGTATGAACCCAACCATCCTTGTATAACACCATCATTCTTGGATTGGTGCATGTATACGGTTCGGTTCTACAACTAAAGCTCTAATGCTCCCTCATACTTCTCTGTTAGACAACCTTGATTGCGAAAGAGCCATATGTCTCATGTTCGGTGATTGTCTTCTAGTCAACAAGACAACTAGACTGGAACAAAAACCTATTCTCCTCAATGCCACAGAAGAGAACTTCCAGAGTCGGTGCCAATTTGAATCTCAACCTCTTATTGAGAGATGCAGTGCTAAAAGGTTTAGTCGTCAACAAACACATCACCACCATCCACTTCATCTCTTCCTCAGCAAGTAGATCTCGCATTTTTCCATGAAGACACCATAAAAATCCCCTCCTTTCAAATTGAGACTCTTCAACAACTTCTTTATAGTCTGCTCGGATCCCATATGGTCTTCCACCACTCTCCTCGCCTTTCTTTCTAGTATCCGCCACCAGCGATCTGATCCAAAACTGTATGCACATGAGAACTTCCAAGGCCGGGTAGTCAAGATTGTCAACCCCTTTGTTAGCCTGAGCATTTCGCTCACGTAGAATAGAATGAACGATCATGTGGTGGGCAAGATGATCACCTACAGCATGAGATAGCTCATCGTTGGAGAGGCAGAGAAACCGTAGCCACGAGACTAGATAACTACAACTAGCTTAGCGAGTGGGACCCCAGAGAGAAGAGATGGGAGTGTAAGAGCATGAGGGTAGGACGATAGTGGGATGGGGTTTTAGTTAAAAATTAACCTCCCTATTCCTACAAGTGTGCATCTCACGATAACAGAGGGAGTGGCCCGTGGTAACCTGATTAATTCACTTTAGTTTACCTTAAGGAATTTCCACCGGGCCAACCCATTCAACCACTTGCGGTCGAATCGGTCCTCCTGGATAAAACACCTTCCGATGGGCCAATCCATTCGACCACTTGTCCTTTTTTCGGGCCGAACATACCTATTTCTCGATCAAATTTGGTATTTTGTTGGGTTGAGCCTGATAGGTATAGTTCTCTCCTTTGTTTGGCCTTCACATTAGTTGGCCCATCTGGCACCCACCCACGCCTTTTATGGGTCTCCACCGCTGGAGACACCCTCCTGGCCCAAACTAATTGAACCGGTTTTCTATCCGTGTGTAGACCTATTCGACCATAAAAGCAACATATTTGAATGATATATTTCACAGTTTTGCACCTGTCCAGGACGGGTTATTTATTTTGGATCTTGATGGTGAGTTGGTTTATAACATAAATGATAAAAGGTTGAAACAAAATGATCTGAATATGACTTACTTTTGGCACTGTCGGCTTCGTCATATAAGTTGGAAACGCATGAAGAAGCTCCATGATGATTGACTCCTACTTCGTTCGACATGGAGTCGTTCGAGACATGCAATTCTTCCCTCACTAGAGGAAAAAGGGCCATCCGTTCGCCACCCCTGGGAGCATTAGTCCCGGTTGCGCCACCAACCGGGACTAATGCTGGCACGCGTCCCGGTTGGAGCGGGCACGGGGCCAGGGGGCATGGGTCCCGGTTGGTAAGGGGGCATGCGTCCCGGTTGGAGACACCAACCGGGACTCAAGGTTTGGCCACAGCCACGTGGCGTGGCACGCACCTTTAGTCCCGGTTGCTGGCTCCAACCGGGACTAAAGACCCCTGCCTTCTATAAATGCAACGCCCCAGCCCCCTCTGCCTCCACTCTGTTTTTTCGAATGGTGGAAGGTGTGAGGGGGTGTGCTAGTTTTTTCTCATGCATGCATTGAAGGTGTTTGTTGAAATGTTTGAGTGAATAATCCCGTTGAATTTCTCATAGAACAAAAATATAGAAGGTGTCCGAGACGCACTTGAGCTTTCTCCTCTTTATTTCCCTCGATCGAGGTTAGCAATCTTATCTTTTCTAGGTCATTGATACAATTCATGTGTCGGTGTGAATTGGTTATTTCACTATTTATGATGTCCTGTTTTTTGATAAACTTACTTATATGATGCAGATGAACGGTCGGGAATGGATGTACGGTGACCGGCGGGTAGCCGGGTATATCAAAGGCGTGGATAAATTTATCGATGTGGCTACGGCAAACAAAGAGAATGGATTTATACGTTGTCCATGTGTTCAATGTCGGAACAACAAGGAGTACTCTTCCTCGAAATTCATTCGCGGCCACCTGATTATGAAAGGTTTCATGCCCAACTATAATTGCTGGACCAAGCACGGGGAAAGAGGGGTTATGATGGAAGATGGTGAAGAATAAGATGATGATAACAACTATCATCATATGTTTCCTGAATACGGTGATACTGCAATGGAAGACAATGGAGAGGAAAAAGGTGAAGAACGGGCATCAGATGAGCCGGCTGATGAACTTGGTAGGGTCATTTCTGATGCAAAGCGAGACTGTGAAACAGAAAATGAGAAGTTGAAGTTAGAGGGCATGTTAGAAGATCACAAGAAATTGTTGTACCCAAATTGTGAAGATGGCAGCACAAAGCTCGGTACCACACTGGAATTGTTGCGATGGAAGGCAGAGTGTGGTCTAACTGACTCCTCATTTGAAAAGATGCTGAAAATAATGAAGCCGAAGTTTCCAAAACATAACGAACTTCCCGAGAGTACCTACGAAGCAAAGAAGACTCTCTGTCCTCTGGGATTAGATGTGCAAAAGATACATGCATGCATTAATGACTGCATCCTCTACCGCGGTAAGGAGTATGATAATTTAGATAAATGCCCGGTATGCAACACGTTGCGGTATAAGATCAGACGAGATGACCCTGGTGATGTTGAGGGAGAGCCCCTCCGGAAGAGGGTTCCTGCTAAGGTTATGTGGTATGCTCCTATAATACAAAGGTTGAAACGCATGTTCAGAAACAAAGAGCATGCCAGGTTGTTGCGATGGCACAAAGAAGACCGTAAGAAAGACGGGGAGTTGAGACACCCTGCTGATGGGTCACAGTGGAGAAAAATCGAGAGAGACTTCCCAGACTTTGCAGGTGACGCAAGGAACTTATGGTTTGGTCTAAGTACGGATGGCATGAATCCTTTTGGGGAGCAGAGCTGCAGTCACAGCACCTGGCCCGTGACTCTATGTATCTACAACCTGCCTCCTTGGTTGTGCATGAAGCTTAAGTTCATTATGATGCCAGTGCTCATCCAAGGCCCGAAGCAACCGGGCAACGACATTGATGTGTACCTTAGGCCATTAGTTGAAGAACTCTTACAGTTGTGGGGCAAACCAGGTGTACGTGCGTGGGATGAGAACAAACAGGAGCCATTTAATCTACGAGGGTTGTTATCTGTAACCATCAATGATTGGCCTGCTCTTAGTAACCTTTCAGGACAGACAAACAAAGGATATAAGGCATGCACCCACTGTTTAGATAAGACCGAAGGTACATATTTGCATAAATGCAAGAAGGTTGTGTACCTAGCGAATCGACGATTTCTTCCGACCAATCATCCCGTAAGAAAGAAAGGCAAGCATTTTAAAGGTGAGGCAGATCACCGGAAGAAGCCTGAACTCCCTGCTGGTGATGATGTATTTGGTATGGTCAAGGACATAGAAGTAATCTTTGGAAAGGGTCCCAGCGGTCAATCAGTTCCGAACGACGTCGCTACAGGACACGCACCCATGTGGAAGAAGAAATCTATATTTTGGGAGCTGCCATATTGGAAAGTCCTGCGTGTCCGCTCTTCAATCGACGTGATGCACGTGACGAAGAATCTCTGCGTGAACCTGCTAGGATTCCTAGGCGTGTATGGTAAGACAAAAGATACACCTGAAGCACGGGAGGACCAACAAATTATGAAAGACCCAAAGAACATGCATACAGATAACAAGACGGATAAAGGGCGTCACTTAAGTCGTGCCAGCTATGCTCTTACCAAAGCAGAGAAGGAAATCTTTTTTGAAGTCCTTTACAGTATCAAGGTGCCGTCGGGCTTCTCATCTAATATAAAGGGGATAATAAATATGGCAGAGAAAAAGTTCCAAAACCTGAAGTCTCATGACTGTCACGTGATTATGACGCAGTTGCTTCCGATTGCATTGAGGGGGCTTCTACCGGAAAATGTTCGAGTACCCATTGTGAAGCTGTGTGCATTCCTCAATGCAATATCTCAGAAGGTAATCAATCCAGATATTCTGCCAAGGTTACAGAAGGATGTGGTACAATGTCTTGTTAGTTTTGAATTGGTGTTCCCACCATCCTTCTTCAATATTATGACGCATCTCCTGGTTCATCTAGTGGAAGAGATTGCCATTCTTGGTCCGGTATTTCTGCACAATATGTTCCCCTTTGAGAGGTTCATGGGAGTCTTAAAGAAATATGTTCATAACCGTGCTAGACCAGAAGGAAGCATCTCCAAGGGATATGGAACAGAGGAGGTCATTGAGTTTTGTGTTGACTTTATTCCTGACCTTAAGCCGATTGGTGTTTCTGACTCGCGGCATGAGGGAAGACTAAGTGGAAAAGGCACGCTGGGAAAGAAAGCAATGATATGTAGGGACGGGGATTCTTTCACTAAAGCACACTACACAGTTCTACATAATTCCACCTTGGCAGCTCCGTATATCGAGGAACACAAGAATATTGTACGCTCCAAAAACCCGGGGAAGCCTGAATCATGGATTACAGATGAACACATGAAGTCTTTCGGTGGTTGGATGCGGACACATCTCTTGAATGACACCACTGTTGGAGATCAGCTATACTTGTTGGCCGCGTCACCATCTTCTACTGTATTGAATTTCCAAGGGTACGAAATAAATGGGAATACATTCTACACGATCGCCCAAGATAAAAAGAGAACCAACCAAAATAGTGGTGTCCGCTTTGATGCAATAGACGAGAATGGACAAAAGGACACATATTATGGTTACATAGAGGAGATATGGGAACTAGACTATGGAGTCTCTTTTAAGGTCCCTTTGTTTCGCTGCAAATGGGTCAACCTGAATGGGGAAGGGGTAAAGATAGACCAGTTGTACGGAATGACAACAGTGGATCTCAACAATCTTGGTTATAGAGATGAACCATTCGTCCTAGCCAATGATGTGTCTCAGGTTTTCTATGTGAAGGACATGTCCTCCAGACCGAAAAAAAGAAAAAATATGCAAACGAATACATCATATGATGAGCCAAAGCGTCACATAGTTCTTTCAGGGAAAAGAAACATCGTGGGAATCGAGGACAAGACAGACATGTCAGAAGATTATAATAAGTTTGATGAAATTCCGCCCTTCACAGTGAAAACTGACCCAAGCATTCTGTTAAGTAAAGAAGATGCTCCATGGTTACGTCTGAAGCGGTCATAAGGAATGACATATGCCAAGAAGTTCATGCTCATATTATGTAACTCTAGTTCATGTCTTTCGCGGTTTGTGGCTTGACCGAAGGATATCTTTCGCGGTTTGTGGCCTTTAGTCCCGGTTTTGTAGTCTCAGTTTTTAATATTAATAAATGTCTTGAGTGTTAGTCCCATTTTGTGGCTGGACCGGGAGTGCCTCTATGACCAGTTTCTTGGAGATGCCGGAGGACTGGGCTCCGTCGGCATCTCCCTGAAACTGGTCGTAGTGGTGGCCCTGCTCTCGAAAACCATCTTGCAGCTTGTAACTTCACTAACTAGATCAATACGCCTCGGAGCTAACTAATTTCACATATTAGGGAGTGCCTCTATGACCAGTTTCTCGGAGATGCCGGAGGACTGGGCTCCGTCGGCATCTCCCTGAAACTGGCCGCAGTGGTGTCCCTGCTCTCGAAAACCATCTTGCAGCTTGTAACTTCACTAACTAGATCAATACGCCTCGGAGCTAACTAATTTCACATATTAGGGAGTGCCTCTATGACCAGTTTCTCGAAGATGCCGGAGGACTGGGCTCCGTCGGCATCTCCCTGAAACTGGCCGTAGTGGTGTCCCTGCTCTCTAAAACCATCTTGGAGATGCCTCAAACTGGCTGGAGGACTGGACTCACAAGGATGCATATTTATAGTACAAGCAGCTCGGCATAATGTCGACACTCACGACATAATGTCAACACTCACCCCTATTATTAGTGCTGACTCATCTTTAGTCCCGGTTGGTGTCTCCAACCGGGACTAAAGGTTCATCTTTAGTCCCGGTTGGTGACACCATCCGGGACAAGGTACAAGCCGCACGACATAATGTCGACACTCACCCCTATTATTAGTGTTGTCTGGCCCACTCTGCCGCAATCCCTTTAGTCCCGGTTTGTGACTACATCCGGGAATAAATGTGTGCCGAACAATGATCATGTTTCGAAAAAACCTTCACAAAATGACCTATCATGTTCGAGGTTTCATGGCTTTCGGTCCAAATGACTGATGTTATGTGCTGAATCACGGCATAGTTTGTGATGTTGTGCCCATATTATGCATGTGTGTGGACATTTGTATGTAGAACAATGTTGCAGGAGGAAGTTTTCCTTTTTGTGGCACGGAAAATCCCTTTTCCTTTTTCCGAGCGCAAAAAATGGGTCGTTTTGTGAAGTAACCACCAAAATGCCGTTTCAGAATGCTACCGTCCTAATTTCCTAAAATACTGGACCACCTTACATGGACTATATCCCAACCGGTACATCTCAAACCTTTTCGTCCATCCCGGGTAAAAAGGACAAATGTCTGCCGAATCGGTAGGAAGTGGGTCCGGTTTGTACTACAGGTACATGATCTATCGCCCGTTATTTTTTGAAAAAATCATTTTTAGACTCGCAATATGTGGTTTCTTCAGAGATCCAATGCAAGTTCTAACGATGCCCGTCCCCTATCTTCATGCACACCGGTTCGACCATAGTTAGAAATTCAGATAATTCAAAACGGGCATAATAAATTCAAAAAAAATCCGAACAATGAAAATCCTTCGCGTGGTGTCATATTATGTTACATAGTTGAAATGAAAAATACCAGACTTGGTATATTGATCATGTTTCGAAAAAACCTTCACAAAATGACCTATCATGTTCGAGGTTTCATGGCTTTCGGTCCAAATGACCGATGTTATGTGCTGAATCACGGCATAGTTTGTGATGTTGTGCCCATATTATGCATGTGTGTGGACATTGGTATGTAGAACAATGTTGCAGGAGGAAGTTTTCCTTTTTGTCGCACAGAAAATCCCTTTTCCATTTTCCGAGCGCAAAAAACGGGTCGTTTTGTGAAGTAACCACCAAAATGCCGTTTCAGAATGCTACCGTCCTATTTTCCTAAAATACTGGACCACCTTACATGGACTATATCCCAACCGGTACATCTCAAACCTTTTCGTCCATCCCGGGTAAAAAGGAGAAATGTCTGCCGAATCGGTAGGAAGTGGGTCCGGTTTGTACTACAGGTACATGACCTATCGCCCGTGATTTTTTGAAAAAATCATTTTTAGACTCGCAATATGTGGTTTCTTCAGAGATCCAATGCAAGTTCTAACGATGCCCGTCCCCTATCTTCATGCACACCGGTTCGACCATAGTTAGAAATTCAGATAATTCAAAACGGGCATAACAAATTCAAAAAAAATCCGAACAATGAAAATCCTTCGTGTGGTGTCATATTATGTTACATAGTTGAAAGGAAAAATACCAGACTTGGTATATTGATCATGTTTCGAAAAAAACCTTCACAAAATGACCTATCATGTTCGAGGTTTCATGGCTTTCGGTCCAAATGACCGATGTTATGTGCTGAATCACGGCATAGTTTGTGATGTTGTGCCCATATTATGCATGTGTGTGGACATTGGTATGTAGAACAATGTTGCAGGAGGAAGTTTTCCTTTTTGTCGCATGGAAAATCCCTTTTCCATTTTCCGAGCGCAAAAAACGGGTCGTTTTGTGAAGTAACCACCAAAATGCCGTTTCAGAATGCTACCGTCCTATTTTCCTAAAATACTGGACCACCTTACATGGACTATATCCCAACCGGTACATCTCAAACCTTTTCGTCCATCCCGGGTAAAAAGGAGAAATGTCTGCCGAATCGGTAGGAAGTGGGTCCGGTTTGTACTACAGGTACATGACCTATCGCCCGTGATTTTTTGAAAAAATCATTTTTAGACTCGCAATATGTGGTTTCTTCAGAGATCCAATGCAAGTTCTAACGATGCCCGTCCCCTATCTTCATGCACACCGGTTCGACCATAGTTAAAAATTCAGATAATTCAAAACGGGCATAACAAATTCAAAAAAAATCCGAACAATGAAAATCCTTCGTGTGGTGTCATATTATGTTACATAGTTGAAAGGAAAAATACCAGACTTGGTATATTGATCATGTTTCGAAAAAACCTTCACAAAATGACCTATCATGTTCGAGGTTTCATGGCTTTCGGTCCAAATGACCGATGTTATGTGCTGAATCACGGCATAGTTTGTGATGTTGTGCCCATATTATGCATGTGTGTGGACATTGGTATGTAGAACAATGTTGCAGGAGGAAGTTTTCCTTTTTGTCGCACGGAAAATCCCTTTTCCATTTTCCGAGCGCAAAAAACGGGTCGTTTTGTGAAGTAACCACCAAAATGCCGTTTCAGAATGCTACCGTCCTATTTTCCTAAAATACTGGACCACCTTACATGGACTATATCCCAACCGGTACATCTCAAACCTTTTCGTCCATCCCGGGTAAAAAGGACAAATGTCTGCCGAATCGGTAGGAAGTGGGTCCGGTTTGTACTACAGGTACATGACCTATCGCCCGTGATTTTTTGCAAAAATCATTTTTAGACTCGCAATATGTGGTTTCTTCAGAGATCCAATGCAAGTTCTAACGATGCCCGTCCCCTATCTTCATGCACACCGGTTCGACCATAGTTAGAAATTCAGATAATTCAAAACGGGCATAACAAATTCAAAAAAAATCCGAACAATGAAAATCCTTCGTGTGGTGTCATATTATGTTACATAGTTGAAAGGAAAAATACCAGACTTGGTATATTGATCATGTTTCGAAAAAACCTTCACAAAATGACCTATCATGTTCGAGGTTTCATGGCTTTCGGTCCAAATGACCGATGTTATGTGCTGAATCACGGCATAGTTTGTGATGTTGTGCCCATATTATGCATGTGTGTGGACATTGGTATGTAGAACAATGTTGCAGGAGGAAGTTTTCCTTTTTGTCGCACGGAAAATCCCTTTTCCATTTTCCGAGCGCAAAAAACGGGTCGTTTTGTGAAGTAACCACCAAAATGCCATTTCAGAATGCTACCGTCCTATTTTCCTAAAATACTGGACCACCTTACATGGACTATATCCCAACCGGTACATCTCAAACCTTTTCGTCCATCCCGGGTAAAAAGGAGAAATGTCTGCCGAATCGGTAGGAAGTGGGTCCGGTTTGTACTACAGGTACATGACCTATCGCCCGTGATTTTTTGAAAAAATCATTTTTAGACTCGCAATATGTGGTTTCTTCAGAGATCCAATGCAAGTTCTAACGATGCCCGTCCCCTATCTTCATGCACACCGGTTCGACCATAGTTAGAAATTCAGATAATTCAAAACGGGCATAACAAATTCAAAAAAAATCCGAACAATGAAAATCCTTCGTGTGGTGTCATATTATGTTACATAGTTGAAAGGAAAAATACCAGACTTGGTATATTGATCATGTTTCGAAAAAACCTTCACAAAATGACCTATCATGTTCGAGGTTTCATGGCTTTCGGTCCAAATGACCGATGTTATGTGCTGAATCACGGCATAGTTTGTGATGTTGTGCCCATATTACGCATGTGTGTGGACATTGGTATGTAGAACAATGTTGCAGGAGGAAGTTTTCCTTTTTGTCGCACGGAAAATCCCTTTTCCATTTTCCGAGCGCAAAAAACGGGTCGTTTTGTGAAGTAACCACCAAAATGCCGTTTCAGAATGCTACCGTCCTATTTTCCTAAAATACTGGACCACCTTACATGGACTATATCCCAACCGGTACATCTCAAACCTTTTCGTCCATCCCGGGTAAAAAGGACAAATGTCTGCCGAATCGGTAGGAAGTGGGTCCGGTTTGTACTACAGGTACATGATCTATCGCCCGTTATTTTTTGAAAAAATCATTTTTAGACTCGCAATATGTGGTTTCTTCAGAGATCCAATGCAAGTTCTAACGATGCCCGTCCCCTATCTTCATGCACACCGGTTCGACCATAGTTAGAAATTCAGATAATTCAAAACGGGCATAACAAATTCAAAAAAAATTCGAACAATGAAAATCCTTCGCGTGGTGTCATATTATGTTACATAGTTGAAAGGAAAAATACCAGACTTGGTATATTGATCATGTTTCGAAAAAACCTTCACAAAATGACCTATCATGTTCGAGGTTTCATGGCTTTCGGTCCAAATGACCGATGTTATGTGCTGAATCACGACATAGTTTGTGATGTTGTGCCCATATTATGCATGTGTGTGGACATTGGTATGTAGAACAATGTTGCAGGAGGAAGTTTCCTTTTTGTCGCACGGAAAATCCCTTTTCCATTTTCCGAGCGCAAAAAACGGGTCGTTTTGTGAAGTAACCACCAAAATGCCGTTTCAGAATGCTAGCGTCCTATTTTCCTAAAATACTGGACCACCTTACATGGACTATATCCCAACCGGTACATCTCAAAACTTTTCGTCCATTCCGGGTAAAAAGGACAAATGTCTGCCGAATCGGCAGGAAGTGGGTCCGGTTTGTACTACAGGTACATGATCTATCGCCCGTGATTTTTTGAAAAAATCATTTTTAGACTCGCAATATGTGGTTTCTTCAGAGATCCAATGCAAGTTCTAACGATGCCCGTCCCCTATCTTCATGCACACCGGTTCGACCATAGTTAGAAATTCAGATAATTCAAAACGGGCATAACAAATTCAAAAAAAATCCGAACAATGAAAATCCTTCGTGTGGTGTCATATTATGTTACATAGTTGAAAGGAAAAATACCAGACTTGGTATATTGATCATGTTTCGAAAAAACCTTCACAAAATGACCTATCATGTTCGAGGTTTCATGGCTTTCGGTCCAAATGACCGATGTTATGTGCTGAATCACGGCATAGTTTGTGATGTTGTGCCCATATTACGCATGTGTGTGGACATTGGTATGTAGAACAATGTTGCAGGAGGAAGTTTTCCTTTTTGTCGCACGGAAAATCCCTTTTCCATTTTCCGAGCGCAAAAAAACGGGTCGTTTTGTGAAGTAACCACCAAAATGCCGTTTCAGAATGCTACCGTCCTATTTCCTAAAATACTGGACCACCTTACATGGACTATATCCCAACCGGTACATCTCAAACCTTTTCGTCCATCCCGGGTAAAAAGGACAAATGTCTGCCGAATCGGTAGGAAGTGGGTCCGGTTTGTACTACAGGTACATGATCTATCGCCCGTTATTTTTTGAAAAAATCATTTTTAGACTCGCAATATGTGGTTTCTTCAGAGATCCAATGCAAGTTCTAACGATGCCCGTCCCCTATCTTCATGCACACCGGTTCGACCATAGTTAGAAATTCAGATAATTCAAAACGGGCATAACAAATTCAAAAAAAATTCGAACAATGAAAATCCTTCGCGTGGTGTCATATTATGTTACATAGTTGAAAGGAAAAATACCAGACTTGGTATATTGATCATGTTTCGAAAAAACCTTCACAAAATGACCTATCATGTTCGAGGTTTCATGGCTTTCGGTCCAAATGACCGATGTTATGTGCTGAATCACGACATAGTTTGTGATGTTGTGCCCATATTATGCATGTGTGTGGACATTGGTATGTAGAACAATGTTGCAGGAGGAAGTTTTCCTTTTTGTCGCACGGAAAATCCCTTTTCCATTTTCCGAGCGCAAAAAACGGGTCGTTTTGTGAAGTAACCACCAAAATGCCGTTTCAGAATGCTAGCGTCCTATTTTCCTAAAATACTGGACCACCTTACATGGACTATATCCCAACCGGTACATCTCAAAACTTTTCGTCCATTCCGGGTAAAAAGGACAAATGTCTGCCGAATCGGCAGGAAGTGGGTCCGGTTTGTACTACAGGTACATGATCTATCGCCCGTGATTTTTTGAAAAAATCATTTTTAGACTCGCAATATGTGGTTTCTTCAGAGATCCAATGCAAGTTCTAACGATGCCCGTCCCCTATCTTCATGCACACCGGTTCGACCATAGTTAGAAATTCAGATAATTCAAAACGGGCATAACAAATTCAAAAAATATCCGAACAATGAAAATCCTTCGAGTGGTGTCATATTATGTTACATAGTGAAAGGAAAAATACCAGACTTGGTATATTGATCATGTTTCGAAAAAACCTTCACAAAATGACCTATCATGTTCGAGGTTTCATGGCTTTCGGTCTAAATGACCGATGTTATGTGCTGAATCATGCCATAGTTTGTGATGTTGTGCCCATATTATGCATGTGTGTGTGGACATTGGTATGTAGAACAATGTTGCAGGAGGAAGTTTTCCTTTTTGTCGCACGAAAATCCCTTTCCATTTTCCGAGCGCAAAAAACGGGTCGTTTTGTGAAGTAACCACCAAAATGCCGTTTCAGAATGCTACCGTCCTATTTTCCTAAAATACTGGACCACCTTACATGGACTATATCCCAACCGGTACATCTCAAACCTTTTCGTCCATCCCGGGTAAAAAGGAGAAATGTCTGCCGAATCGGTAGGAAGTGGGTCCGGTTTGTACTACAGGTACATGACCTATCGCCCGTGATTTTTTGAAAAATCATTTTTAGACTCGCAATGTGGTTTCTTCAGAGATCCAATGCAAGTTCTAACGATGCCCGTCCCCTATCTTCATGCACACCGGTTCGACCATAGTTAGAAATTCAGATAATTCAAAACGGGCATAACAAATTCAAAAAAAATCCGAACAATGAAAATCCTTCGTGTGGTGTCATATTATGTTACATAGTTGAAAGGAAAAATACCAGACTTGGTATATTGATCATGTTTCGAAAAAACCTTCACAAAATGACCTATCATGTTCGAGGTTTCATGGCTTTCGGTCAAATGACCGATGTTATGTGCTGAATCACGGCATAGTTTGTGATGTTGTGCCATATTATGCATGTGTGGGACATTGGTATGTAGAACAATGTTGCAGGAGGAAGTTTTCCTTTTTGTCGCACGGAAAATCCCTTTTCCATTTTCCGAGCGCAAAAAACGGGTCGTTTTGTGAAGTAACCACCAAAATGCCGTTTCAGAATGCTACCGTCCTATTTTCCTAAAATACTGGACCACCTTACATGGACTATTCCCAACCGGTACATCTCAAACCTTTCGTCCATCCGGGGTAAAAAGGACAAAAATGTCTGCCGAATCGATAGAAGTGGGTCCGGTTTGTACTACAGGTACATGATCTATCGCCCGTTTTTTTGAAAAAAATCATTTTTAGACTCGCAATATGTGGTTTCTTCAGAGATCCAATGCAAGTTCTAACGATGCCCGTCCCCCTATCTCATGCACACCGGTTCGACCATAGTTAGAAATTCAGATAATTCAAAACGGGCATAACAAATTCAAAAAAAATCCGAACAATGAAATCCTTCGCGTGGTTCATATAGTTTACATAGTTGAAAGGAAAAATACCAGACTTGGTATATTGATCATGTTTCGAAAAAACCTTCACAAAATGACCTATCATGTTCGAGGTTTCATGGCTTTCGGTCCAAATGACCGATGTTTATTGCTGAATCACGGCATAGTTTGTGATGTTGTGCCCATATTATGCATGTGTGGGACATTGGTATGTAGAACAATGTTGCAGGAGGAAGTTTCCTTTTTGTCGCACGGAAAATCCCTTTCCATTTCCGAGCGCAAAAAAAGGTCGTTTTGTGAAGTAACCACCAAAATGCCGTTTCAGAATGCTACCGTCCTATTTTCCTAAAATACTGGACACCACCTTACATGGACTATTCCCAACCGTACATCTCAAACCTTTTCGTCATCCCGGGTAAAAAGGACAAATGTCTGCCGAATCGGCAGGAAGTGGGTCCGGTTTGTACTACAGGTACATGATCTATCGCCCGTGATTTTTTGAAAAAAATCTTTTTAGACTCGCAATATGGGTTTCTTCAGAGATCCAATGCAAGTCTAACGATGCCCGTCCCCTATCTTCATGCACACGGTTCGACCATAGTTAGAAATCAGATAATTCAAAACGGGCATAACAAATTCAAAAAAAAATCGAACAATGAAAATCCTTCGCGTGGTGTCATATATTGTTACATAGTTGAAAGGAAAAATACCAGACTTGGTATATTGATCATGTTTCGAAAAAAACTTCACAAAATGACCTATCATGTTCGAGGTTTCATGGCTTTCGGTCCAAATGACCGATGTTATGTGCTGAATCACGACATAGTTTGTGATGTTGTGCCCATATATTCATGTGTGTGGACATTGGTATGTAGAACAATGTTGCAGGAGGAAGTTTTCTTTTTGTCGCACGGAAAATCCCTTTTCCATTTTCCGAGCGCAAAAAACGGGTCGTTTTGTGAAGTAACCACCAAAATGCCGTTTCAGAATGCTAGCGTCCATTTTTCCTAAAATACTGGACCACCTTACATGGACTATATCCCAACCGGTACATCTCAAAACTTTTCGTCCATCCCGGGTTAAAAAGGACAAATGTCTGCCGATCGGCAGGAAGTGGGTCCGGTTTGTACTACAGGTACATGATCTACGCCCGTGATTTTTTGAAAAAATCATTTTTAGACTCGCAATATGTGGTTTCTTCAGAGATCCAAGGCAAGTTCTAACGATGCCCGTCCCCTATCTTCATGCACACCGGTTCGACCTAGTTAGAAATTCAGATAATTCAAAAACGGGCATAAACAAATTCAAAAAAAATCCGAACAATGAAAATCCTTCGCGTGGGGTGTCATATTATGTTACATAGTTGAAAGGAAAAATACCAGACTGGTATATTGATCATGTTTCGAAAAAACCTTCACAAAATGACCTTCATGTTCCCGAGGTTTCATGGCTTTCGGTCTAAATGACCGATGTTATGTGCTGAATCATGCCATAGTTTGTGTTTGTGCCCATATTATGCATGTGTGTGGACATTGGTATGTAGAACAATGTTGCAGGAGGAAGTATTCCTTTTGTCGCACGGAAAATCCCTTTTCCATTTTTTCGAGCGCAAAAAAACGGGTCGTTTTGTGAAGTAACCACCAAAATGCCGTTTTTCAGAATGCTACCGTCCTATTTCCTAAAAATACTGGACCACCTTACATGACTATATCCCAACCGGTACATCTCAAACCTTTCGTCCATCCCGGGAAAAAGGACAAATGTCTGCCGAATCGGCAGGAAGTGGGTCCGGTTTGTACTACAGTACATTGATTCTATCGCCCGTGATTTTTTGAAAAAATCATTTTTAGACTCGCAATATGTGGTTTCTCAGAGATCCAATGCAAGTTCTAACGATGGCCCGTACCCTATTCTTCATGCACACCGGTTCGACCATAGTTAGAAATTCAGGATAATTCAAAACGGGCATAAATAAATTCAAAAAAAATCCGAACAATGAA